>JAFLJL010014154.1:0-12500 GCA_018398815.1 Conus ventricosus | reverse complement strand
TCATGTTCTCGGTGTATGGGGCACTACATGTCAGGTTATCGGTGGTATGGGCACTACCTGTCAGTGCTTCACTCGGTGGTGGGCTACCTTCAGGTCACTCGGTGTGGGGCACTACCTGTCAGTGTTCACTCGGTGGTATGGGCACTACTGTCAGTGTTCACTCGGTGGTATGGGGCACTACCTGTCAGTGTTCACTCGGTGGTATGGGGCACTACCTGTCAGTGTTCACTCGGTGGTATGGGGCACATACCTGTCAGTGTTCACTCGGTGGTATGGGGCACTACCTGTCAGTGTTCACTCGTGGTTTGGCGACATACTGTCAGTGTTCATCGGTGCGTATGGGACACTACCGTCAGTGTTCACTCGATGGTATGGAAAAAAAAAGGTGCAAGGCCAAATGTCAGTGTTACCGGTGGTATGGCGGCATACCTGTCAGGTTACCGGTGTATGGGCACTACTTGTCAGTGTTCACTCGGTGGTTGGGGCACTACCTGTCAGTGTTCACTCGGTGGTATGGGGCATACCTGTCCTAGTGTTCACTCGCTGTTTAAAACAGAAACTGAAAGAAGTAAATAGTTACATTAAAAGACTCTGACACTTGACAAGGATACACTTATTTATGAGATTGTCGTAAACAAAAAATGGCACATGCAGGACCAAAATGTACAGCCTGTGTTACACAATGTGTCACAAACTCTCGTACTCCTAATTGAAGGTTAACGTTGTGAAAGAAAAAAATAAATCTTGATGTTACTATGGATTGGACTATAAGAATTTAAAAAAAAAAAAGATTTTTTTTTTTTTGATATACAAGAAGTCTGTTTTCAGACAACGACTGGTGAATGGTCGACCAAAGCCGACACGAAAAACAAAACAAACAAACAACAACCTACAGAAAAAAACCGTTAGAGGCTACAGGAAGAAAGACGGGGAAACCAGTATCTCCCCAAGTGTATCGTTTACATTGTCAGGACAATAAATACATTGGGGGGGGCGGGGGGGGATGTTTCAGCGAGGGAAATATGTTTCACACAACACACACACACTCCCCTACACACACATACTCTCAACACACACACAATTTTAACTTTTGTGAGGGAAACATAATAAAGCTCGTCTGCTCAAGCCATTCGGCAGAAAAATCGATGTGGTTCAACTATTTATTTTGTGTTTCCCGTTTGTTTGTTTTTAAACCATCTGTGTGTGTGTGTCTGTTGTGTGTGTGTGTGTGTGTGTGTGTGTGGTGTGTGTTTTATTTTTTTCTTTTCCAAACCACACCGCAAACGGACACTTACTTGAAGAATGTGAAATATGGAAAGAAGAAAACCCTTCCGAAATGAAGAGAGAGATGAGGAGGAGATGAGAGTAGTGAGAGAGAGAGAGAGAGTGAGAGATGAGAGAGAGAGAGGAGAGAGAAGGGGAAAAATGGGGAGGAGTAAAGAGAGGAGAGAGAGAGGATCGAGAGACGAGACGAGAGAGACGAGAGGAGAGAGTGAGAGAGTGAGAGATGGGCGGAAGAATGGGGAGAGAATAGAGAGAGAGAGAGGAGAGAGAGAGAGGAGCAGTGAGACCGACGATGAGAAGAGAGAGAGAGAGAGAGAGACATACACGTACACCACACAACACAACCAGCGCAACACTACATACAACACAACACACACTCACACACAACTCACACAGGCACGTGCGCGCGCACGTACGCACGCACGCAGCACGCATGCACTCATACAACACACACACACACACACACACACACACACACACTCACACACAACACACTGAAGGGGGAGAGAAAGAGGAAGAGCGGAGAGAGAGAGAGCCAGCCAGCCTAGCCAGCCGCCAGTCAGATATCAGAGATGATGATGATGATGATGTTGATGATGATCTTTATTTCCAAGGGAAACAGATAAGCAAACAATGTTCTTCTCCGGCCTTGTCCCGTTAAGGGACAAGAGGAGAGAGTGAGAGAGAGACTGGGAATAGAGAGAGATGGAGAGGAGAGAGAGAGAGAGGAGAGAGGGAGAGAGAAAAGAAGACAGAAAGAAAGAGAGAGAGAGGTGGGGGCGGGGGGGTTGGAGTAGAAGAAGAAACGGTTCTCCGTTTCCTCAAACCTTTCCAGAGTGCTCCCTCCCACACAGATCTATACCAGCAATCACTTTAGGGTGGTTTATTTGGTGTGCTGCGACCTGCTCCATGAACATCTCTAGGTCCCCAAAGAATGAAGATAGCAGGGAGAGGGAGGGGGGGGTGGGGAGAGGGGTGGGGAAGAAGGGGGGGGGGGGAGAGACAGAGAGAAAGGAGTGGCAAGGGGGGGGAGGGGATGGCGGTGGGGACGAGGAGGATGAGGACATGGGAAGAGGAAGGAGGGGGATGGGAGCGGGCGAGGGGGGGTGGTGGGGGTACTGACAAGGAGTAGGGAAGAGGGGAGTGTGGTGGGGTGGTGGGGAAGGGGCGGGGGAGGGGGGGGGGAGGAAAAACAAGTGCAGTTCGGCTTTCTTTATTCTTCGTCTGGGGTTTCCAGATGCGCCGTTTAAATACGGGTTTAATGAAGGTGGATTAAGCGGACCTTTATCCTTTTTTCTTTTCTTTTCTTTTCTTATATTTTTTTTTTTCTTTTAATCTGCGGCAGATATAAGTAAACCACTGATCGTACAGAAGAGGGTGGAGGTGGAAAGGGGAGGGTAGGAGAGGCGTAGAGGCGATGTGTTGTATGGGGGGGGGGGGACGGAGGCGGGGGGGGGAGGGTGGTGGTGGTGGACGGAGACGGAGTAAGGACGCGTAATCAGGCGGGCAGTGGAGTGGACGAGGAAGGGGGGGGGGGGGGGGAGGTGGGGTGGGGGGGGCGGAGAAAAATAAAAATAGAGAGAGAGAGAGACGAGAGAGATAGGTTGGCGGGGGGAGGGCCCGCTGGTGGGGGCGGGGGGGTTGGGGGCGTCTGGGAGAAGGTAGAGAATAGAGAGCAAGTGACTCGTTTTTGCGTGACCACTGACTTCCAGCCTTTAGTAAGATTGATGAATTGAGGGCGAGGAGGATCTACACAGAGGGGGGAGGAGGGGGTGGGTGAGGGAGGGGGTAGAGGAGTAATGACGGGGTGAAGGGGAGAGATAGAACGGAGAGAGGGAGAGAATCTCGTGTGAATGACGGGTAGTTCCTTCAAAGAGAGATGACGATAGAGTGCGTACGGTCTCTTGTCGGGGATCAATTTTATACACATCGCACGCGCGAGCGCGGGCACGCATAAGTATCACACGCGCGCGCGCGCCCTCACACACACACACCATTACATGAGCGCACGCCGACACTACACACACACACACACACACACACACACACACACACACACACACACACATGCGCGCGCTTACCCTTAAGGATATGAGAAAAATAATTTGAGGTAGAGGTAGTGATGGACAGACGAAAAAGAAAAGGGGGAGGCCCCCCCCCCGCGGGGGGGGGGGGGGAGTGAGTACCAAAAAAAAAGAAAGGAAACGGAGAGACAGATGGCATATCCCAGAACCACTGTTTCTCTCTCTCTCTTTCTCTCTTCTCTCTCTTCTCTTCTCTCTCTTTCTCTCTCTCTCATCATTTGTAATGCATATCATTTGTGTAACAGGAATGACAATGGATGTATAGTGGTGGCTTTCAATCAAAATCCTTCTGAGGGGCTGTGGCCTTTATGAACTAAAGAAAACTGAACTCCTCTTTCCCCCTCCCCCCTCTCTCATGCTCTCATTGTTTCTCCCTCCCTCCCCTCTCTCTTTCTGTGTGTCGCATCCCCTATGTCTTACACTGGTCTTTTTTCCCCCCACTCTCTATCTCTCTCTCTTCTCTTCTCTCTCTCTCTCTCTTCTCTCACACTCAACACACACACACACACACAACACACACACACTTCTAACACACACACAATCACCACACACACACTCACACGCGCGCTGCACACACACACCCCACACATCACACACACCACACACTCACATCACCACACACACACTACACTATCATACTCATCCTACACTCTATCAACAAACCCAGTAACACACACTACTCAATTTACTCACACACACACACTCACACACACTGTAAACACTCACTCACACACTCACCACACACAAACACTCACTCACAAACACCCACTCACTCTCAGCGCACGCCCGCTTGCGCCGACGCACGACGCTATTGAGCTCTCTATCTTAGTATGCATTAAAAGTGAATTATTTAAGTAATATTTCAAACAACTTTCATTCAGTGAGACTTTTGGGAGTTATATTGCATATTCCCTCTTGTAAGGGCTCGAATAAGCGCGAACATTTCTCTGTTTGCTGTCTGTCTGTCGTCTCTTGCTTTCGGTCTGTCTATGTTTCCTGTCTCTGTGCTGTCTGTCTGTCTGTCGATTTGGTCTTTCTATCTGTCTTGTCTGTCTGTCTCTGGGTCTCTGTGTTACACACCACCACACCACACACACAACACACACACAACAACAAACACACACAACACACACATCTCACCACATAGAGACGAGAGAGGGAGAGAAAGAGAGTGAAAAACATACCATATACTCCACATATACAGTAAAGACAGTGTCAACATCGGTTGTATTGTCGTTTGGGTGGCATGGGACTACGCGACATAGCCCAATCACACTCACATGCTTGCTTAAATCTCTATTCATTTCATGATTCGTCAATCTAAACCACTAGTAATGTCTTTAACTTTCAATATAATTGATCATTAGAAAAACATCTATGTCATATAGAATCAAAACAAAATAAAACATTTCTCTCTTTCCTGAACTCTCACAATAATCATTTATCTAATACATCTATTAACTAAACCGCGGCTATAATCAGTTTTTCTACTTACATGGCGGGTGACTCTTAACTATTCACGATTCACTGTCTTTTTATTTTTCTTTTCTTTTTCTTGTTCACTGTCACTTTTCACCAAACAACGACACAAACCGCCGGCACTGGTGTTGGTCTGATGGCGCCTGGTTCTGGTTGTGGACTGTTGGGTTGGTCTGTGGTTCTGCTTGTGCGAAGTGACGTGCCAGGTATGAGGTCGTCGAACCCCGGTTAGGGTTAGAACCCAGTGACTATCAACATCGATCTGTTCTCCTTTCTGTCTTCCTGACATTAACGCATTGCCACTATCTCTAATCTCTCTCTCTTCTAGTCTGCTCTTATCAAATGGACATGGTTGCTTTCTTTTCTTTTTTTATTTTCTTTTCTTTTCTTCTTATAAATTAGCAACTCTTTTCTCTCTCTCCAACATCTTTCCTCAGCCTTCCTCTGCTCAGTCTATCTCTTGTAATCTCTCAACTTGGTTCTCTTATCTCCTCCCCCGCACTCTCTGCTTTTTTTCTCCTACAAGGCAGAAACTAGTAATCCTCTCACTCTGCTCTGTCTCTCTGGTTCGTCTTCCCTCGTTTCTCCTCTTTCTCTCTCTGCCTTTGCCATCGTGCAGAGACTACACACTAAAAACCTCCTCATCTCTCTGTCTCTGTTCATTATCATCTCCAGCCTTCTGTAGGCGAGAGCCCAATACTCTCACAGAATCATCCCTCTCTCTCTCTCTGTCTGTTCGTTTTTCCTCCTTCCCTCTATCTATCTCTCTCACACATTCCTTGTATGCTCTAACCCCGTGTCCAAGGGCAGTACCATTGGTCAGTATTTTAACTTTGATCCCGCGAAGTTGTTCCCTCTAATTCCATTGGGTCGTTCAAATCTGACTGTCCCGTCTACAGATCTCTTACTCTCTGTGGTGGTAACTTTGGTCATTTTATTGATTAGCTAGATTTCACCCCCACAAACACTACCTTCCCCCCTTCCCTAATTCTCTGGCGCGTTGCATGTGGCTTAAGTGGTGGACACTGGTGCTTCTAAAATTGGCCAGCTGAGTCTGGGTTAGGCACCACGTCGTCCGCAGTAACTATGACGTTGGTGCCACAATGTGGGCTAGATGAGCTTGAGCTCGGCTCTGCGACTAGTCATCGCTAGACATCGAGGCGTCGGTCAAAGTGCTTAGCCGTATTGCCGGACAGACCGTCTTCCTGAAGCCTCTTCTTAAGCCATAATTGGCCGGACCCGACCTATGCGGCCCGTACTCTCTGACGACTAGAATGTTTGAGTTTGGACTTAGGTCGAACAAATTGACTGGCGACTCCCCAAGTTTGGTTGTTCCCCCATAGGTAGGTTGTTTCCCCACCTGTTAGGTTGTTTCATTGTTTTTGTCCGTGACAAATTTCCCCTTGCAAAAGGACCATTGCTCGCATTGGTCCTCAAACAACGGTCAATAAGGACAAAACTAACGATTTTGCCTGACACACTGAACTACTCGCGCAATGGTTGGTATCTATTCTTTACGCAACCAACGGTTTATAAGTGTATAATATATATAAATTTGTGACATTACCACTACAATGAGTATCATTGACGTGCGCTCTTGCGTTATTTCAACTCTTCTATAACGATCCTCTGTGCACACTATGCCATTCACCTACCTGCGGATTTGCCTCATATTCTTTCACAATTCTTATGAAAAGCACAATTTCAATATGACTCACGATCATGGACACTTCACTGAGAATCTCCATCCTCGCTTTCTTGCCAAATATGCCCATTCACTTCAAAGCCCCGACTGGATGCTCCAAGTAGCATAACTAATTCCACATGAACAAGTCTACAAAGAAAAATATGAACAAGTCTCACACAAAAAAAAAATATGAACCAATAGCCAACTGGGTATGAACCCATATCCTTTCAAACATAACTGGAATAAAACATTATTATCAACAAAGCACCCCCGGATACGACTGACTTCTCTGAGTTGCTGCTTGCTAGACTACTCGACTTTAAACTACGTCAGCTCCGACATTTCTGTCGACCGGAATGTACTGCACTCGGTACTGTGGGCTGAATGCCATTGCCCAACGCAGGCACTCTGCTGTTTTTTAAATCTGTGCTCATGCAGGATTTTGAGTGGTTGGTGTTCTGTCTAATAATCACGAACTCTTTCACTTACAAGTATTTGTGGATCTCTGGCACGGCACACGACAGACTCCACAACAAATCTCTCTCTACTAGTTGCGTACACCTTCTTTCAATTTGTCAAACTTCATGCAGCATTTCTCACAGGAAACTCGACCTTTCATGGCTCCTGTAAACAATACTGCTCCTATTCACCACCTGATGCAGATGTCCGAAAAAATAAATGGTTTGGCATTATCTGGTGCTTCAAGTTGGGACGGGAACCTAGTCTTTCCTAACACCGTATGCTGTGCTTGCCTCTGCAGCGTCTTGACCATTCGACCACTGACGGTTTCCCTGCCTTGACCAATTAACTGAGTAGGACTCGTGATTGCTGCGAAAAATTGGAACAAACTCCCTATCAGAACCCAATAAAACCTAGAGATCTCCTGACTTCTGTTTTGGTCTTTGGTCATCTCTGAATTCATCTTCTCTCCACCTTCCCCTTTCTGGCTGCTTTGTGTCGCCTCCGGATCTAACATTACCTAGGAACTCTACTGTCTAGCCCTTCCTTACAGTGACAACATCCCTGTATGAACCTTATGGGGTAACTTATGGCAACAAAAATTCTCCCCTTCTTCTGTGGTGTCGCCTTTCAACCTCATCAATGATTGATGCTGCGCCTATAAAAAATCTTCAAAGACTCGGTCAATCGCGTCTTTACCGGTGCGAGATGGACTCGCCATGAGCACGACTCGTGTCCCACTGTCATGACAGTGTCACCATAAAACTGGCTAGGTACCTATAACTGTGTGGTCACATTACCTGTCTTCCCTGGTTGAAAACTCGGTACAACTGATCGCTTTCACCATAAGAATTTCTGTCTCACTCTCCTCTAACCTCACGGTTTCTCTCACCTATTGCCCCAAACTCCCAAGGACTCCATAGTGCCACGATGAGTATTGTTCCTGCGCTGCCCTATTCATCATCAGGGACACATCTTGGCAGACTTCTCATTCCTCGGATCATAAACTACACCAGGTTTTATCATCCTTTTCCTCATTCTGCGCTACTCGTGTCTGAACTGCTTTGACCCTGTTGCATAGTCAATCTTAAGCAGGATCCCCTGGAAAGCCGTGCAATTCCTGGATTTTTCACCTAATGATCAATATCGGTTGATGGGGTTTCTCACTCAACAAACGTCAGACAACTCGCCTGAAAGATGTACGGGGGTTCTGTTCTTCTATTCTCCATAGCAATGGAATCTACCTCACTGTGCTTCGTTTAGAGCTCACACTCCTAATAAGGTCTGGCATTGGCCCTGTCATTTATCCCCCTTAGAGAACACACAGCGGTGTTCGTAGCTACACGCAATGAACATCCAGTGGGTCTCGTACAACTATCACATCTGCTGGCAATTCCTACCCTTCTTCATGGGTAACGAACCACTCAGCATTGTGCCCCTCTATTCCCTGATCACTTGGACTGCTGTCTGTGCTAGCCATAGCTGCACTCCACCCTCTTTGACTGAATCCTTTGGTTCCACTGACAGGTCGTTTCCGATGACGACCCTTATCCACTCTTGCATAGGCTGACTGACCTTCTAGGATACCTCTATGCGTCAATCCTCGCCCACATGATACCTTCTTGGTGCAAATGAAACACCTAATGTCCCTTTGCCCTTCCTTCTGCCCCACCACTGGTGTTTTGCAGGACTTTTGCAGGAATTCCCTAGTCTCCTTGCACTCTTATCACCTGTGCCCTCCAGCACCTGTTTCTCCTGCACCTTCGTGCCCCAAACGTTGCCTCTCTATACACTCTGCTCGATCTTCAACTACTCCCCTGCTAGTCTCGGGTGGCTCTCTTTCTATTGTTTGGTTAACTCAGGGCGCAACCTGACCAAAATCTGTTCTTTCTATCAGCTCTTTCAATTCAGAAGAACTCCTTCTTCGTACACTCAACTCTAACCATTCTCATAATAGTGTTGTGATCCAAGCGTGGCACCAATAACTATTGTACTCGTCTCACATGCTTGTATTTAGGCCTGAACGAAATTTCTTCCTGAACCTTTCTTCTGTGAGGGTCAATATCCCTTCTTTTAAAGTACTCCTTCACAGTTAATCCAATATCAGAACTGATGTTCTGCTGGTAAACGCAGTGTTAATTCTTGCACATGCCCTTACCCGTCAGTAACGCCGACAAAAATGACTGCCCACTCTTCTGGAGGCCAACCCTGAAGTTGCAAACGTTTCGAAAGACTGATGTTTGCCATCTTTCGAATCGGTTCCTCCGTGCATATTTTGGCAATCTTGGGTGGGGGGCTAGATGCGCCACCAGAGCATCTGGACAACTGATTCTCCCATCCTTCGGTGGTCTCCTTTGTATTCTCACCTTCTCTAACTCTATTGAATCTTTTTATTTTCAGTTTCCTGGCGTTGCCTCTTTCTTTCTGTCTCCTGCGCTTCCTATTCTTTCTGTTTCCTGCTTCGCTTCTTTCTGTTTCCTGTGCTTAATCTATTCTTTATGTTTCTGCGCTCTATGATTATGCCTGAATACTTAACCTTTCCTGTTTCTTCTTTTTCTACCGCGGACTCGTTCCGTTCTTCCGCGCGTTCATCCCTGTTCCATCTTTTGTTGGTTTTCCAACAACGCACGCAACTCATCTCCCCTTGTGTAGCCTTTTATCTCGAGCGACGATCACGACGTTGTCTATAGGGGTGTCTTTTCTTCGGCCATTAGATTTCTTTCTTCCTTTTGTTTTTTTTTTTTTGCACACAAGATTTATTCGACGAACAGCCAAATGGTGGTTAACCGACACGAGTGACGGTATAGCCTCAAAATCCTATGAACGATAATATTAGCTTGGGACAATTGTTAGTTTTTATAAGACAGCCCCAGCGGCCTTGACCCAACTAGTGAGAGGAAGATAGGTAATCTGTGCGATAATGAGTATCTGGGGCTGAAATGGCAAGCATTATTACCTATCTTTGATGCTATGCCAAGCTAGTATTTAACTATCTTGGGAACTTTCAGTAGAGACAACCCCTTGTTTAGGATTACAATACTTGAATCACACAGCTTCCTCTCTGTGTAGTTGAACAATTTTAATAAATGGGCAAGAATTTCCTGGCAGGCTCTCCTATAAATTGTCAACCTCGGTGTAATGTAGAATGAGAGAAGGACTAGCGCATAGCCAAACACACTCACTGCTTGCTTAAATCTCATTATATATCTATGCTTTCGTCACATAAAACCGCTAGTAAATCGATACTTACTATACATGATCATAGAAAAAACATCAATGCCTATAGAATCAATACAAAATAAAACAGTCTCTCTTTCCTGAAACTTCACTAATCATTTATCTATAAACATCATTAACTAACCAGGGTTATATACAAGATTTCTACTTTACCTGGCCAGGTGATCTTAAACTATTCACGATTCACTGTCTTTTCTTTTCTTTTCTTTTTCTTTTCACTGTCACTTTCACAAACACGACACCAACCGCCGGCACTGGTGTTTGGTCTGATTGGCGCCCGGGTCAGGTTGAGACTGTTGGCGGTGGTCTGTGTTATGGCTGGCGAAGTGACGCTGCCAGGTATGAGGTCGAATCCCCCAGGTTTAGGGTAGAAAAGTGGACTATCACATCGATCTGTTTCCTTTTTTCTTCCTGAATTAAACGATTGCAACTTCTCTCTCTCTCTCTCTCTTCTAGTCTGTCTCTGATCAAATGGGACATGGTTGCTTTTCTTTTCTTTTTTCTTGTCTTTTCTTTTCTTCATATTCATAAATTAGCCACACTCTTTCTCTCTACTCCTCATCTCTTCAGTCCTTCCTCTTCAAGAATATCTCATGCTAATCTCTCCCCAATTGGTTCTCTTTATCTCCCTCATTCTCTCTGCTTTTCTCTCAAGCAGAATAGTACCTCTCCCTCTCTCTGTCTCTTGTCGTTTTCCCCTCGTTCTCCTTCTTCATCTCCTCTTGCCTTTTCCCTGTGCAGAGGACTACACCTAAAAACCTCCTCTCTCTATGTTCTGTTTCGTTCTCATCTCCCTGACTTCCTGTAGGCGCGAGCCTACTTCCGAACTCCCTTTATCTCTCTCTGTCTGTTCGTTTTTCCTCCTTCCTTTCTCTCTATCAGCTCACATTCCTTTATGCTCTAACCCCGTGTTCCAAGGGCCGTACCATTGTGGTCAGTATTTTTTACCCCTTGTCCCGAAGTTGTTTCATCCTCTTATTCCATTGGACGTTCATATCATGACAGTCCGTCTACACGCCTTACTCTTGGGGTGGTCAATGGTCATTTAATTGATTAGCTAGAATTTCACCCCCACAACACTACTTCCCCTCTTTCCTACTTCACTGGCGCGGTGCTGGGCTTTAAGTGGTGGACACTGGCTCAATCTATATTGGCCAGCTGAGTCTGGGTAGCCCACGACGTTCCGAGTAACAATGACGTTTGGTCCTTAAGTGGCTAGATGAGCATGAGCTCGGTCTGCGAATCGTCTCGCTAGACTTCGAGGCGCGGTCAAAGCCTGCTTTAGCCGTTTGCCGGACAGGACCGTCTTCCTGAAGGCCTCTCCACTAAGCTAATTGGCCGGACGACCTATGGGCCGTCTCTCTGACGCCTAGGTAGAATGTTTGATGTTATTTGGGACTTAGGCCGAAACAACTTGATGGCGACTCCCCAAGTTAGGTTGTTCCCCCCAAGTTAGGTTGTTTCCCCCAAGTTAGTGTTGTTTCTTTTTTTTGTCAGTGTCAGTCAGAGAAGTGGATGGGAGAGGCCACAGACTGACATTAGAGAGGGAGAAGATGCAAAAGTGGAATAAGCGAGAGAGGAGAGAGAGAGTGAGAGAAGCGAGAGAGAGAGTGATTGAGAGGAGGAGAGAGAGAGCGAGAGAGAGCGAGAGAGAGACACCTCCGAGAGAGAGGACGAGACAAAACTTACAGGAGTAAACTGCAGTCACGTACACACAGAGAGGGAGGGAGGGAGGCGGAGGGAGGGAGAGTGAAGAGATGAGAGAGAGAGGAGATGAGGAGGAGAGAAGGAGGAGAGAGAGAGAGCAGTACTGTACAGACAGACTTTCAGATAAAACTGCAGACAAAAGTACACACACAGAGAGAGAGAGAGACGGAGAGGAGACAGACGACGAGATGAGATGGAGCTGAGAGAGAGAGAGGACTTTTCAGATAAAATCTGCAGGAACAAGGACAAGAGAGGAGAAAGAGAGAGAGGAGAGAGAGAGACGAGAGAGAGAGACGAGAGAGAGAGAGTGAGGAGGAGTAAGACGTAGACCAGACTTTCAGATGAAACTGCAGACAAGTACACCAGAGAGTGAGAGGAAGTAGAGAGAGAGAGAGAAGAGAGAGGAGATGAGAGAGAAAGGACGAGAGAGAGAGAGAGAGAGGAGGACGATCTTGTTCTCGTTCTTCTGATTGCCTATTCTCTGGGTCCAAACTCAAGAGTGGTCCTGAATGCCGTTGTTGTCATTAGGGCGGCCTCTAGGGGAGAGCACCCCTCCTCTTGAC
>JAFLJL010014153.1:0-5000 GCA_018398815.1 Conus ventricosus | reverse complement strand
CCATGATACTGACTAACTTCACAGACTTTCAAAATCAACAAGCCATGATACTGACTGACTTCACAGACTTTCAAATTCAACAAGTCTTGATACTGACTGACTTCACAGACTTTCAAAATCAACCAGCCATGATACTGACTGATTCACAGACTTTCAAAATCAACAAGTCATGACACTGACTGACTTCACAGATTTTCAAAATCAACAAGCCGTGATGTTGACTGACTTAAACCTTTATAAACAACAAGCTATAATACTGACTGACTTGATAAACCTTCACAATCAACAATCGATGATACTGACTGACTTCAAAAACCTCCTCTATAATCAACAAACCATGATAATGACTGATTTGATAAACCTCTTCCAAAAAAATGTCAATGTGAATCACATAGTTTGTACTCAGTGTAATTGGTTATGGATTAGGGCTTACAACACTGTCGAAGAGCAATCTTCTTAAATCAGAAAGATTCAAAATGAAGCAATGAACTGATCTTGAAACCACGAAGGACACATCGATTGAAACTATGCGACACCTGATTTACCTTCTTTCAGAGACGTGGGGTTTAGAGGAGTAGGATATATGGCAGTGGATTGGTTCAGAACCTTTATTGCTGGCGATAGAAATAGAGAGGAGTAGAGAGGTGTGATAGTGGATTGGTTTAGAACCTTTATTGTTGTGCGATAGAAACAGAGAAGAGTAAGAGGTATGACAGTGGATTGGTTCAGAACCTTTGTTGTTGTGCGATAGAAATAGAGAGGAATAGAGAGGTATGACAGTGGATTGGTTCAGAGCCTTTTTTTTTTTTTTTTTTTTTTTTTTGCTGTCCCAACCTCTGTGCCACCTCAGAGGCAGTGCACCCCACGCCGCTCATATCCGACACCCCGTCCACAACCACACAGCCCTGTCGGCCCCGCCGCAGCCCCGGCACCGACAATCCACAGGGAGCAGTCAATGTCAAGTCATCAAGAGGCAACCCACCGGAGGAGACACTGCACTGCTGCCGAGTCACTTCGGTGGTGTTCAGTGGCGCCTGTTCTGATCTAACATACGCAGGACACCACCTACTAAGCCCCCTACTGACGACAATAATTGCTTAGTCGCGAGCCGGCGTGAGTGAGCTCTCCCTCCGGAGGGCGCCACCACGTCCGTCCAACGACAGCCCCTATGGACTCGCCGATACCGGTGACCCCGACAGAACCAAACCAAGACCACAGACGTGGAGAGGACATCGAAACTGAGGTCACAATGAGACCAGGGCATGAAGGGCCAAAGAAATCGAGACATTTATTTATGCTGATCGATGAGAATGAGGATGATGAAGATGATGCTACAGATTTCCATTTCGGTCTGAGACTACATGACAGGGCTGTACTCTGCGCTTCCTTTCATAATATATCCGGCGTCAACCAGGCCCGAGATATACAGGCACCTGCAGTGTTGGTCAGGAAATTTGAGCAACACTCTCAGAAACGCATCCATTAAGTGGATGAAACTCGACTGTGTGGTCCCAGTCTTCCCAACTGAGGTCCGCAGCAAACTCAACTCTGGGTAGGAGCCGGTCGGGGCAGAAAAACCCACATGACTCTGATGGGATCGAACCCACGACCTCCCAGCCGGGAGTCCGCGACGCTAACCACTTCGCCACGGCGGCTGGTTAGGTTCAGAGCCTTTATTGTTGTGCGATAGAAACAGAGAAGAGTAGAGAGGTATGACAGTGGATTGGTTCAAACTTTTATGCTGTGGCGATAGGAATGGTATGAAGTAGAGAGTATGGCAGTGGATTGGTTCAGAACCTTTATTGCTGTGCGATATGAGTGGTATGGAGTAGAGAGTATGGCAGTGGGGGTGGGCTCTGAATACTTACTACTTGCGCTGTCTTAGCACAAAGGCATCACATAGACAGAGACTTACTACTGCGCTGTCTTAGCACAAAAGCTCACACAGACAGAGACTTACTACAGCGCTGTCTTAGCACAAAGGCTCACACAGACAGAGACTTACTACAACGCTGTCTTAGCATAAAGGCTCACACAGACAGAGATTTACTACAACGCTGTCTTAGCACAAAGGCTCACACAGACAGAGACTTACTACAGCGCTGTCTTAGCACAAAGGCTCCACACAGACAGAGACTTACCACAGCGCTGTCCTAGCAGAAGGGCTCACACAGACAGAGACGTACTACAGCGCTGTCTTACCATAAAGGCTCACACAGACAGAGATTTACTACAACGCTGTCCTAGCACAAAGGCTCACACAGACAGAGACTTACTACAGCGCTGTCTTAGCACAAAGACTCACACAGACAGAGACTATACTACAGCGCTGTCTTAGCACAAAGGCTCACACAGACAGAGACTTACTACAGCGCTGTCTTAGCACAAAGGCTCACACAGACAGAGACTTACTACAGCGCTGTCTTAGCACAAGGGATCACACAGACAGAGACTTACCACAGCGCTGTCTTAACACAAAGGCTCACACAGACAGAGACTTACTACAGCGCTGTCTTAACACAAAGGCTCGCACAGACATAGTCATGAGTAAACTAGGAGAAAACGAGAGGGTTGGAGGTGAAGGGGGGGGCAGCCTACAGCATTGTGTTAACCCCCCCCCCCCCCCAACCCTAAGTCCAAATCTTTGCCAAGTCATTGCTATGAAGGCAGTTGAGTTTTTGGCCTGCGCTTTTCGCTGCGCCTTGTTTTTTTCCCCCCCACTTTTAGATTGCTCCTAGTCTTTGTTTTTGGCCTGACTTTATTTCAAGTTTAAAGGCGTGTGCCAAGTCTTAAGTCTTGGAAACAAAGTTTACTCTGTGTTTAGGTTTTTTCTTAGGGGGAGCAAACGTTACCCCACTTGTTTACTGTTTAAGAAAACCATATTACTCATCCTGACAAATCGTCCGTTTCTCATGCTCCTTTCCCCCCGTTTTATAGTATTGTTACACTATAGTGGGGGGTGGTGTGTGACGTTGGTGTATGTCGTGTGTGTTGTGTGTGTGTGTGTGTGTGTGCGTGTGTGTGTGTGTTTGGGTGTCTGTGTGTGTGTGTGTGTGTGTGTGTGTGTGTAATATGTCGTGTGTGTGCGTGTGTGTGTGTGTAGTGTGGTGTGTGTGTGTGTGGTGTGTGTGTGTGTGTGTGTTGTGGTGTAGTGTGTTGGGGTGTGTTGCGTAGGTGTTGTGTGTAGTGTGTTGTGGTATTGTGTGTGTAAAGTGTTCTGGCGGTGTAGTTGGGTGTGCAGAGGTGGTACAGCTGCCGGACCGTGTTCCTCCAAGATTTGTCGACCATCCGCAAAGTCAGTGCAGGAGGAGTTTCACCGGCCATCGTCTTCTTCATCAGGGCGAGATTGGAGGGAGCCCACCCTGGGACTTACTTCTCACCCTCACCAGGGTACCGGTCGTCACGGCTCCATTCCCCCTCCCCTCCCGGCCACCCTCCTCCCCCCCCCGTCCCTGACCCCTCCCCTCCATGACTCTCTCTCTTCTCTCTCTTGTGTAACTTCAACTGCGGTGTTTGTATATTTTTGTTTAGTTAACGTCATGTAGTAGAATGCTGTATGGTTGAATGATTGCTGGTGTACAGTATTGAATTCCTCTATGTGATGTCAGTAATGCCCCGTCCCAGTATGCACTCACAGTAGTGACAGGTGGGGCCGCAATGGGCCGCGCAATCCGAATGGAAAAAGAAAAAAAAAAAAAAAAAAAAAGTCCCAATATCGGGCAGAGTGGGCCAATCCACACGGCCATCCTGCAACTCTACGGTTTGGCTAGCCGCAGAGTAGTCTGGCATGGCCCAGGGTGCTATTGGAGAGTGGATTCATATTTTAATTAGAGGTCGCGGGCCGGGGCTGTGCCTGCATTCTACGCTTTTTAAATTATTCCTGGAACACCTCAGGACTGACGCGTTGGACGATCATATCAGTACAGTGGGCCCATGATGGAGGAAGCACAGGTAGCCAGGAAAGCACCTTCGATTCACAGCTGTCTTCGGTTGGTGACTTGGCAGGCGGGAAAACAAGAACTTCGGAGGTTGGTTACAGTATGGATGAAAGTCAGCAAGGACATGACATGAAAATCAAAGCGCGCAGAAAGAAGACCGGGCCTCTCATCACTTGTCACAAACCGCCATCAGCTATATAATGTCCTTGTCCTTGGACATAAGCTAGGTACCGTTCACAGTTCACTGAATCGGCTCAGGCATATTGCAAATGAGGGAATCCAACCGGAAATCAAACTGAAAGGACCAAGGACGACAACATCCGCCAGTGCGCCAGAGAAAAGAGCGAAAGAGAACAGTGGAGGAAAGGATACAACATCTCCTTGTGAAAACTCAAAACTAGGCTCTTGCCCTTTTGCACTGGTATATCCCCTGTTTCTTGTTCATGTAGGGTCTGGAGACCTCCAGATATCACGGAAAGGAAGATCCCAAGTGTGCTGATAATTGAGCTTTTGCGGCCAGGTTTCTTCAGAGAGACTAAAACTTATCACCAACGAATAAGTGCGTCCGACCCTATGAAGATCTCTGGACGTAGTTCAGAAGAGAAAAGATGATGGGATTTCTGATACATTTGCCCCTGGAGAATATAAGCTCCTAGGAACTGTTTTTGATGTTGAAAACAGGAACAGGAGGAGGATGACCAGCATATGAAGTTTGAGCCCAGCGAAGCCGACAGCCAGCCTCGCAGCCAGCGGCAGCCCCAAGCGGATGGCACATAATAAGGGCTCTGGAGGGAGATGGCAGAAAAAAGGACACGAGCGGGGACTGAGAATATTGCAGACTGGACAGGGGAGGAAATCCCAGATGGATAGCCAAGCTATGACACGCCCATGGACTGGGAACTCAGATGATAGCCCCAAGCTATATGAAAACATGGACAATGGACAGGGGAAATCAGGGGCCAAGCATGGACACACATGGACAATGGTCAGGAAATCAGGCTTGATAGCAAGCCTTGGCACATATCCCCACACAACTGGAGAACACCTAGTGAATTGTTGATC
>JAFLJL010014151.1:15000-17500 GCA_018398815.1 Conus ventricosus | reverse complement strand
GGATTATATATATATATATATAATCTCTCTCTCTAACCTGCACTTGTTTTCCCCCACTACTTAATTGTTCAGCATTCTATTGTTTGGTCAATCAGTGGGAGATTGCATCTCTTAGGAGATCCAAGTAAAGGTTGTTCTGTACAATTCTTAGCCACTCACAATGCTTGGGTTATTGAACAGCAGAGCTGACCACTCAGACTTTCCATATCTTTTGATCTCCCTTGCATCCTTGAATGGATCCTCAAGCATAGGCTCAAAGATTGTCCCCTATATTTTATACTGTTTGAATACTGCTTTTAGTTTTTCAGCAACTTTTTTCCTCTCCACACTTTTGTTTTGTTCCCTTTTACTACCCTTCGCTGCTGCTTTGGGGGTGCTGTTGGATTCTTTTTTGAACCCTTGGCGGTGAGCACACCACAGAATTATGGACTGTGGTGTCTCTATTTGACACCAAGAGCACAGACACAATCACAGCCGTCTCTCCCTGATGAGTCCGATCCAGCGGATGAAAGGCCTAGTAGCAGGCAATACGAATAAATGTGCCTTCAAGAGGGATTAGGATGGTTCCCTCAGGCAGCTAGTGAAGGGCTTCTCTATATTATTATATTCCCCCCATTTTCTCCATCTTTAATTTTTTTTAAAAGTTCAAATCTTTGCCAAGTCATTACTATAACGACTGAAGAATTGTTAACCTGCACTTGTTTTCCCCCACTACTTAATTGTTCAGCATTCTATATATATATATATATAGAGAGAGAGAGAGAGAGAGAGACGGATACGGAAATTTTAATCATGATTACGTCACTGCCCCTCATGAAGGACTGCACACACAGAGAGAGAGAGAGAGAGAGAGATCACAGTCAACCTCTGCGGAGACGTCAGTCTCAGTTCAAAAATTAATAACCAGTCTTGCCATCCCGTTTCTTTGTTGCTTCTCATCCCACCACACCTCTCCCCCTCCTCTCACGCTCTGCGCATGCCCGCCCATCATCACGTGCTCCGCTGCACTCTTTCAGTCAGAGACTCCAGGAAATACCACAGCCAAATTTCAAATCGTTTTGTCGTGAACCGTTCCTTCAGTTTCGATGCCCCGATGTTTTGGAACTCGCTGCCTTCCACTTGGAAAGAAACCCGCCCCAACTTCTCTGTTTCCAAAGCACAGCTGAATGCCGATCTTTTCAGTCGAGCGATTCGAACGATGCTTTTCGCCGCGTTGTGTGTTCTCAGTAAGTTCTATAGTAAGAGAGTTGTCAAGAGTTAATGGATGAAGGTCTGGAGTGGTGTGTGAAAGCGCAATGAGTGGTTTTCCAGTTAGAACTGTGCTGTACAATTCCTGGGTGTTACTACTATTATTATTCTTATTGTTATCATTATCATTATTATTGTTCTTCTTATTATTATTGTTATCATTATCATCATCATTATTATTATTATTATTTTATCGACGTCATCATTTTGATTATTATTATCGTTATAGTTATCATCATTATCATTTTATTGTAGTTGTCTTTGTTGTTGTTATCATTATCATCATCATCATCATTATTATTATTATCATCATCATCATTATTATTATTTTTATCATCACTGTTATTATCACCATCATTATTTTATATCATTATTATCATCATCATCATTATCATGTAGCAGTGCATACTCGAAAACAAAAATGACATAGTGTTACCTAGTACACTGCGTCACTTAACAATGACATAGTGTTACCTAGTACACTGCGTCACTTAACAATGAATTGTCCACGTTGTGCTGTCGGTTTTTGGTCATGTGGCTTCTCAATTGTTTTGCTGTAGCATTGAAATGGTTTTCATTCATTATTTACGACTCTTGCTGTAGCATTGAAATGGTTTTTATTCATTATTTACGACTCTTGCTGTAGCATTGAAATGGTTTTCATTCATTATTTACGACTCTTTTTTTTTTTTTTTTAATCTGGGGGTTCAGAAACCAAGGGGGGATGCACGGAGCTTTCAGCACAGCTTAGTTCAATCTGCCGAAAGATATCAACAACGCCAGCGTCATATCATTTACTGTTTTTGGTGTTCGTTTTTGTTGTTGTTGTTGTTGTGTGTGTTAAGCACAGCTTAGTTCAATCTGCCGAAAGATGTCAACACGCCAGCCGTCATATCATTAACTGTGTTTGGTGTTCGTTTTTTTTATTTATTTTGTTTTTTGTTGTTTGTTGTTGTTGTTGTTGTTGTTGTTGTTGTGTGTGGTTAAGCACAGCTTAGTTCAATCTGCCGTAAGATGTCAACACTCTAGCCGTCATATCATTAACGTGTTTGCTGTTCGTTTTTGTTTGTTTTGTTTTTGTTTTGTTTGTTTTGTTTTCTGTTTGTTTTTCCGTTGTTGTTGTTGTTGTTGTTGTTGTCGTTGTTGTTGTTGCGTTTTTAGCACAGCTTAGTTTAATCTGCCGTAAGACGGCAATACTCTACTGTCATATCATGACATGTGTTTGTTGTTCGCCTTTGTTTGTTTGTTTGTT
>JAFLJL010014151.1:2500-10000 GCA_018398815.1 Conus ventricosus | reverse complement strand
GCAGACAACAATTGCGATTCAATGTTTGGTTACTTCATCCAGTGAAAATGGATTGTGTGGATGGACTGGTTGGATGGTCGGATGGGTGGGTGGATGGATGGATGGATGGATGAATGGATGGATGGATGGATGGATGGGTGGATGGATGAATGGATGGGTGGGTGGATAAATGGATGGACGGACGGACGAAGGATGCATCATGGACGAATGATGGATGGATTGATGGATGGATGGAAGGATGGATGGATAAATGGATAGATGGATGGATGGATTGATGGATGGATGGAAGGATGGATGGATAGATGGATGGATGGATGGATGGATGGATGGATGGATGGATGGATGGATGGATGGACAGACAGACAGATGGATAGGTGGATAAATGAATGGATGGATGGATGGACGGACGGATAGACAGACGAACAGACGGATAGGTGGATAAATGGATGGAAGGTGGATAAATGGATGGATGGATAGACGGACTAGTTAGCAGGCGGGCTGGTTCGTCGAACGGATGGATGGATTCATACACTGACTGACTGGTTGTATGGGTGGATGGATAGGTGGATGGAATGGTTGGTTGGTTGTTCAGTTAGATAGGTTGGCTGGTGGGTGGATGGATGGACGGATAAACTGATGAGTGGATGGATTGGTTAGTCGGTTGTTTGGTTGAATTGGTGGATGGGTGGATGGATGGATGGGATGAACAGTCGACTGGTAAACATGTGTGTTCGTTTGCCTTTCTTGAAACACCAACACGCCAGATGAAAACAAGAGACAGAGAAGTCAAGACCCCTACAACGAGAGAACTCAGAACTCAGAATATTTTATTTGACAGGCCACAGGCCCATATCAAAGTGAGTGAACAAGGTCAAAATAAATCGGTACAAGCCACTCTTAACGAAAACGCAGCTGAATTGTGTTCAAAGTTAACAAAGAAAACATTCATGAAGCAACTGCAGCAGTAAGTACTCCGTTCCTAACAGCCATTGCTCTATAAATGAAATTACCAACACTCGTAATAGTATGTCTTAATAGACAGGCTAGCAACATGGACATTTTGAATACAGAAGGGTGTTTGTAATATTTAGCTGGAATCAATTCAAAGCGCATCTTCTCGTACAAAGGACAAATCAGTAGAAAATGAAGCTCAGTTTCCGGTGCTTCCTTACAGTGTGGACAGAAAATGTCACGGTTTCTATTGCGATTAGTATATCGTACAAAGTGGCATCGTAAAGGCGACATTCCTAACCGAAACCTTGAAAGTAACCTGCGATGTTAACATGTTTAATTACACAGAGGTAGGAACTTCGAACAAGAGACTGGTTATATGACCGATAAACATCGTACAACTCATGCGATTCATAGCTGAATGCCAGTCTTGGATGTAACAATCACTTAAACGTTTCTTAAATTCTACAATAAAAGCTTTCATATTGCCAAAACTTTGCATTTCCCATACAATTCCAAACCCGAATCTATAAAGAACATAGCAAACATTAGTTGTCCAGGTAATATAATTTTGATTCTGCAGATGCAGCAACATATCATAGGCTTTTTTCGGGAGTCTGTTATTATCCATACAAGCAACACGAAGCCAAAAGCTGATACATTTTGCATAAGTATTAACATAAAGATGGTGTCTTCCAGATTCGCCATACACTAAGTGCCTAGGAGCTTTTGGACTTACACCAAGAAATCTTTTAATAGCAGCTAAGTGCACCCTTTCAATTTGTTCCTGGTTAGAATCTCTGCTCCATAAGTTAAGATAGGTTGTATTTGGCAATCGAATAGCTTAAAGAAAATACCAGGAGAGTGTTCACCTATTGACCATAGCATTCTGTTGATAGCAGTTAATCTTTTCTTTGCTCTGTTTGCTAGGTCACACATAGTTGCTTGGAAAGAAATCTTGTAGTCAGTGTTATACCAAGATACTTATACATGTTAACAGCGGAAAGTTGAGCACCACCAAAAGTCCAGTTTTCATTCGAAGCAAGGTAACCCCTATTCCTGAATACAACAATATTTGACTTTTCCAGATTCACAAGTAAATCTAAACGTTTCGAAATATTATACAAGACATTCAGTTGGGTTTGCAAACCAATGACAGTATCGGAAAATAATGCAACATCATCAGCAAATAACAGAATCAAAAGTTCAATGAGGTCTGGAGAAAGCTGAATACCATGTCTACCAAAAATGTTAATATCTTTAGTTAATTCATTGATGAATAGTGAAAAAGCACAGGTGAAACACACCTCACCTTGTTTTAGTCCCCGTGGGCATAGAAAAGTGTCAGTAGGTCACCACTAGTTCGAACACAAGTCTTCAAACATTAAACACACTTTGCAATCCCTTTCAAGAATTTTCCATTAAGACCTTTAAACAGAGAGAACCGTCCATAATTTATCCCTACTTACCAGGTCAAAAGCCTTCCTAAAGTCTATGAATGCGACATAGAGCTTCCTGTGTCTTAACAATGCTTCTGAATCATTGCCAGTAAAGTGAAAATGTGATCTGTTGTACATCGTTTGTCACGAAAACCAGCTTGCTCCTCCCCAAGAATGTTGTTCATTTCAATCCATTTGGTTAACCTTTATTGAGAACAAAGCTATATATTTACTACAAATGTTCAACAAAGAGATTCCACGGTAGTTATCTGGACAATTTCTATCACCCTTCTTAAATTAGTGGTTGCAAGATAGCCTGCAACAAAGAGAGAGGAGAGGAGAGAGAGAGAGAGAAGAGAGAGGGGAAGAGAGAGGGGAGAGAGAGAGAGAGAACGCAGAAGTAACAAGAAAATGAAAATGGGAGAGGGGAAAATAAAAGACCAACAGCCCGCCAGAGGGTATAGTAAAAGTGGGCGCTAAGAACACCCCCTCCTCCCCCCCCTATCTCACCCCTCAAATAAAGCCCGGCACCAAGTCCCTTGTGTTAGACTCTTTCTTTCTCTGCCTCTCCCCAAACGACCCTTTTGTGCCCCTTTTCTCCTCCTCCCCCCCCCCCCCCCCCCCCCCCCCCCCCCCCCCGCACAGCTCCTTGTATGGTTAGTGTGTGTGTGTCGAAAGCGTCTTATTGTTGTCTTGTGTTGTTTGGCGACAATGGGTGGGGGGGGAGGGGGGGGGGGGGGAGGACGGGGGGCTGACCGTCCTCAGAGGTCCTTGTATGGCTCAATGTGTGTGTCGAAAGGCGTCTTATTGTTTGTCTGTGTGTTTGGCGACAATGCAGATGACCATCTTCAGAGAATCTTGTATGGCTCATGTGTGTGTCGAAAGGCGTCTTATTGTTGTCTGTGTGTTTGGTGACAATGCGGATGATTATCTTCAGAGCTCCTTGTATGTCAGATGTGTGTGTGTCGAAAGGCATCTTATTGTTGTCTGTGTGTTTGGCGACAATGCGGATGACCATCTTCAGAGCTCCCTGTATGGCGGATTTGTGTGTCGAAAGGCGTCTTATTGTTGTCTGTGTGTTGGTCGACATGATTACAATGGGGCTGAGGGTCCTCCGAGGTCCTTGTATGGCTCACTGTGTGTGTCGAAAGACGTCTTATTGTTGTCTGTTTAACGACACGGATACAAGACGGCTGACCTTTCTTTGAGGTCTTTGTATGGTTGATTGTGTGTGTCGAAAGGCGTCTTGTTGTTGTCTGGTGTGTTTGTCGACATGGAGACCATGAGCTCTGAGGCTCCATGCATGGCTCACTGCGTGTGTCGAAAGGCGTCTTATTGCTGTCTGATTGTTGACGACATGGATACCACTGGGTGGACAGTCAACTGTTCGGTTGCCGCCTTGGTTCGCTCAGGGTGCTGTGATATTGGTTAAGCTTTTGTTGCTGCCGTCGTCGTCGTCGTCGTAGTCGAGGTCATCATAATCATCACCATCATCATCATCATCATTTTTTTTTACGTGCTTATCGTTATTATTATTGCACTTGAAATGCTCGCTTTATTTCACTCCTTCTCTCTCTCTCTCCTCTCTCTCTCTCTCCTTCCTCTCGTCTCTCTCTCTCTCTCTCCTCCCTCTCTCCCTCGCTCCTCTCTCCCCCTCTCTCTCCCCTCTCTCTCTCCCTCTCTCTCTCTCCCCCTCTCTCACTCTCTCACCCTCTCCTCTCCCTCTCTCTCTCCCCATCTCTCTTCTCTCTCTCTCCCCCCCCCCCCTCTCTCTCTCCCCTCTCTCTCTCTCTCCCCTCCCCTCTCTCTCCCCTCCCCCCTCTCTCTTCCCTCCCCCTCCTCTCTCTGAGTCTCTCAAGTCGATTTGACCACTAAGACAGACTTACCCCAGTCCCATCAACACGTCCACATCCCCTTTCCCATCCCTCCATGTACCCGTCCTCCCCACCCCATCCCACCCCCATCCATTCCAACTAGGGGGGGGGGGGGAGAGGAAGAAAAACAAACCTCTTCTCGCCAAGAACCCCCCTTTCTGAGACCCGCTTCTGAACAAAGACTCCCTCCCCAACCCTCACCACTCTTCACCCTCTCATTCCTCCACCTACCAAACGCACACCAGACATGAGGAAGGGGAGACCTTGGCTCCAGATTTAGACCCTGAAACAAGGAAGGCATGAAGAGGACTGGTATCAGGGAAAAGAAGAAGAAGAAGGAGGAAGGAGGAGGAGAAGGAAGAAGAAGAAGGAGGAGGAGGAGGAGGAAGGAGGAGGAGGAGGAGAGGAGGAGGAGGAGGAGGAGGGGAGAGGAGAAGGAGGAGGAGGAGGAGGAGAAGGAGCAAGAAGGAGGGGAGGAGGAGGTAGGGAAGGAAGGAAGAAGGATGAGGAGGAAAGGATGAGGAGAAGAAGGAGAAGGGAAGGAGGAGGAGGAGGGAGAAGAAAGAGAAGAAAGGAAGGGAGAAGAAGAAGAAGAAGCAAGAAGAAGATGAAGGTGGAAGGGAAAAGAAGAAGAAGAAAGAACAAGAACAAGAAGAACTAGAACAAGAAGAAGAAAGACGAAACAGAAGAAGGAGGGGAGGAGGTGAAGAAAGAAGAGAGAGGGGGAAGCAAGGGGATGCAGTCTTCCGCTGGCTGTGTGTATATTGATCGTCCCAGTCCCAAGATGCCCCGGTTGCTGGTGGGGCGGTAGTGGGTGGATGCTGCTGCCTGCTGCTTGCAGAACTGCTGTTGATGAGGTGGGACGGGCGGCGGGAGGTGGCGGGGGGGGGGGGAGGGGGGGAGGGGCAGGGTGTGTTGGTGTCTCTGACTTGATGCTCTTTGATAATAAAACCCGGTTTAGTGTGTTCCTCAGGTCCATGAGCCGGGAGAGAGAGCGAGAGAGAGAGAGCGAGCGGAGAGAGCGAGAGAGAGTGAGCGAGAGAGAGAGAGACAGACAGACAGACTGAAGACAGACAGAGAAGACAGAGAGTGAACGACAGACAGACAGAGACAGACAGAAAGTGACAGACAGTCAGTCAGTACAGACAGGACAGACAAGCAGAAGATAGGCGGAAGAGACAGACCCAGAAGAGGTTGGGAGAGACGGAGGACAGAAAGATTAGGGAAACAAGAGGAGAGAAAAGACAGACAGACCGACACACAGGCCAAACGAGACGGAGACATGCAGGACAGACAGACAGTAGTGGATGGGACGGTCGGAGAGTGTACAGCCACACAGGACAGAAGACAGACAGAAATGGGAGAGCTGGTATAAAAACGGAGACAAAGAGTGAGGAGAGGGAGGAAGAAGAAGAAGGAAGGGAAGAAGAAAAGAGAAGGGAAGAAGAAAGAAGAAGAGAAGGAGAGAGAGAGAGAGAGAGGCCACGAGAGAGAGCGAGAGAGAGAGAGTGTGTGTGTGTGTCGTGTGTGTGTGTGTGTGTGTGTGTGTAGTGTGTGTGTGTGTGTGGTGTGTGTGTGATGAGAGCATGTGTGTGAGAAGAGAGGAGAGAGAGAGGGAGGAGAGAGGAGAGGAGAGGAGTTGGAGAGAGGAGAGAGAGAGAGAGGAGAAAGAGGACAGACAGACAGACGGCCGGCCAGACTGACAGACAGACCGACATAGGACAGGACAACGATCTTTTTCTTACATCGGGAAAAGTCCGGGCAACCTCAGTATCAGCATTTTTCTTCTTTGCCGCCACTAATCTACTTAATTAACCGGTTTAAGACCGACAATGGACAAAGCCACGCGCCCGCATGGGACGAGCAGCCGCCACAAGACACCACTGAACTCCGCAGGCATAGTCCTCTTCCATGTCCTAGGTCTGTGGTCATCGTCCACTACCAGCGACAACCCCCACAACAACACTTCACCAAAAAAACACTGCCTGCTACCAAAACAGGACCATCACACACACCACACACCACACCACACACACACACACACACACACACCACCACACCACTAAAAAAGGGGATATATCTTTTGTATGGTAACACACACGCGCCTTTTTTTTTCTTTTCTTTTCATTTTTGTTTTTTGACTGAGACAGACAGACCGACAAACACAAACACACACACACACACCACACACACACACACACACACACACACACACACACCCACAGATGGATAGCCAGACAGACACAGGCAAGGGCACAGACAGATAGATAGCAAACAGACAAGTAGACAGACAGACTGACAAGGGACGACAGACCGGACAGGACAGACAGACAAGAAGACAGGAGGAGGGCAAAAACGCAGCAGGACACACAGGCGACAGACACGAGACGGAGCGACGAAGGGACGATAAACCAAGCCGACTGATGATAAACCGCGGACACCCAGCCAACCCCGACAAGATAAGTGAGATGCCACACACACACACACACACACAACACGCACGCGCACAGACCAAAAGAGGGAGACAGCGAGAGAGGAAAGATGACGAGACAGAGAGATAGATGAAAGGAGAGTGAGACAACTACATCAAGCAGCATGCACCACGACACACACACAAAACACACACACACACCACACACACCACATACCATGCACGCACGAACGCGCACGCACGCACGCCACGCACACATATAACACTCACGCCCACGCACACCCGCTCGCACGCACGCACGCACGCACGCCACACATACACGCACATATACACACACACGCGCGCTCGCGCGCGCGCGGCCACACACCACACACACACACACACAACACACACACACACACACACACACACACCACCACACCACCACATACACACACACACCAGAGCATGAAGATGAGTCACTCGACTTTTTTCTCTTTTTCCACATCGATCTGAACGAAGGAAGAGATGGCCAGATGGTGTGGGATAGGAGGATGGGGGGGGGGGGGGGGGGGGTGGAGAGCGAGAGAGAAGGTGGGGTGGGTAAACATTATTTCCGATGGCAGTGGAGTTGATAGAGAAAGAAAAGGAGAGCAGGGGACATACAGACAGACAGACAGAGACAGACAGACACAGAACAGAGGACACAGGATAGAGCGACATATGAGACAAAGACAGAGAGAGCCAAAGACCAGAGATGGACAGAGAGACAGGAGGAGAAGACAGACAGACAGGACTGACTGATTGTCTGATGGACTGACCAGAC
>JAFLJL010014150.1:17500-19997 GCA_018398815.1 Conus ventricosus | reverse complement strand
GTGTGTGTGTGTACATCTGTACATTCGTGCAGGGTTCATGTTTGTGTATGAGTTTGCACGTATGTATGAGTGCACTTCTCAACGCTAAAAGCAAAGCTTGTCGACTGAAGATGCGACGCGTTATTACCAAGTAAGCATCACGTTTTGACGTGGAGCAAGGCGTGTCTATCTTAGAGGCAACACGTCTTGACCCACAAAACCCCACAAGAAGACTAAAGAACCGAAACAAGTAAGACCTAAGGGTCGAAACGCGTGGCCTCTTCAATACACCCATTCTTTTGATCCATTACTTCAGCGGCCATGTCACACAACGTTTATTCTGAAATTGGAAAACCCTCTGAGTGCGGTATTAATTAATATAATACATGTCCTCAAGACGGTAGAGAGAGAGAGAGAGAGAGAGAGAGAGAGAGAGAGAGAAGGTACTCTTATATGACAGGAGAACGACATGGACATCATCTCGATGAAGGGGCCAGGCGGCCAAAGCCCCGAATTTCCGACCGTTCCCCCCAGCAATGGCTGTCAGGGCTGTGTCATGCGCGGGGCGGCTGAGCCTGGAGGGGAGAACGGATTTGTGAAAGAGGCGGCTGTCACTCTCCTCCTCCTCCTCCTTCCTGCGTGGAGTGGACAGGGTCAGCATGGCCCCCCCCCCCCCCCCCCCCCTCCCAAATTGCTGACCTCCCCCTCTCTCCATGGGCTGGCGGCGCAGCTGACAGAGGAGGGGGCTGGCAGGTTTATGCTCCGTGTGACGAGCTAATCAAGTACTGCTGATGAGGCGGGCCGCACGTGCGTGTGTAGGAGGAAGTATGATGACAGAACGATGACGAAGACGACGACGATGACGATGATGATAATAAATATGATTTGTGCATGCATGCATGTGAGAGGGGCTGGGTGAGAAAGTGGGAAAGAAAAAGCGAGGGAGAGAGAGTAAGAGAGAGAGATAGAGGAGTATAATGTACACTTGGACAAACAACACGTTTTGACTTTACAACCCCCTAAGAACCTAGAAGCAAAGCGTATCGACTGAAGATTCAACCTTACAGGCAAAGTCTTTTGAACTCACGAAACCCACAGAAGACTTAGGGTCGAAGCAAGCTAGACCTAAGAACTGGAACACGTTGCTTCTTCATCGTGCTCATTCCTTTGATCCATTACTTAAACGATCGAATCCTTCAACATTTATTCTGAAAACCTGGCAAGAACGATACAAATGAATATAATACATGTCCTCAACACAGCTGGAGAGAGAGAGAGAGAGAGAGGAGAGAGAGAGAGAGAGAGTAGGTACGCTTAAATGACAGACAGAAGAATGACGTGGACGTCGTCTCGATGAGGAGACCGGGCGGCCAAAGCCCGAATTTCTGGCATAAACCCACCCCCCCCCCCCCCCCCCCCCCCCCCCCCCCCCCCCTCCCGCGCAACGGCTGTCAGGGCTGTGTCAACCGCGGAGAGGTTGGGGCGGCTGAGCCTAGAGGGGAGAACGGATTTGTGAAAGAGGCGGCTGTCACTCTCCTCCTCCTCCTCCTTCCTGCATGGAGTGGACAGGGTCAGCATGCCCCCCCCCCCCCTCCCCAATCGCTGACCTCTCCCCTCTCTCCATGGGCTGGCGGCGCAGCTGACAGAGGAGGGGGCTGGCAGGTTTATGCTCCGTGTGACGAGCTAATCAAGTACTGCTGATGAGGCGGGTCGCACGTGCGTGCGTGGCTGAAAATGGGACGACGGTGACGACAACGACGACGGTGACGACAACGACGACAACGGTGACGACAACGACGACGGTGACGACAACAACGACGACGACGACAACGATGACGATGATGATGATGATGATTTTGAAGCTGAGTTCTGGAAGCGAACGTGTGTGTGTCAGTGAGTGAGTGTGTGTGTGTGTGTGTGTGGTGTGTGTGTGTGTGTGTGTGTGTGTGTGTGTGTGTGGTGTGTGTGTGTGTCTTTCTGAGTCTGTGTGTCTGTGTGTGTATGTCTGGTAGAGGAGAGAGAGAGAGAGAGGAGAGAGAGAGAGAGAGAGAGAGAGAGAGAGAGAGAGGAACGAGAGAAGGAGACAGACAGACAGACAGACAGATAAACAGACAGACAGACAAAATACACAGACAAAAATAACGCAGCTGAAATGCCACACAACAAGAGTGCCAACGAATCAAAAGCGCTTTTTCAACACTTGACTTTCCCCTCCAGGCACACACGAGAGACCCTCCAGCACACATCACAAGGTTCTGCAACCCTTCTCTCCCTTTGAGGCAGCAAGAGGGAGGGAGCAGGCAGGGGATGTGGGGGCGGGGGGGGGGGGGGGGGGGGGGCGAGGGGGAGAGAAGGTAAAAGTGTCCTTTCCTAATCATCGCCCTTTCTCGGAAAATTTGCGTCAAAACAACAACGACGGTCGGGAAATAGTAAGTAACCAACACCACGTGTTCATGATCAGTGTGTTGTGGGGAAGTCGGCCTTTTGGGGTGCAGAAACCCCCCACCCCCCTCCCTCC
>JAFLJL010014150.1:5000-10000 GCA_018398815.1 Conus ventricosus | reverse complement strand
TGCTGCTGCGCTGTAAGTTTGCCGGCAGCATATAGTGACAGGACTGCAGCGCACACTCGCACGCACGCACGCACACACACACACACACACACACACACACACACACACACACACACACACAAACACGCGCGCGCGCGCGCGCGCGCGTGCACGCACACACGCACGCACGCACACGCCACACACACACGCACGCACATATGAAACACACAAACACACGCACTCACACACACACGCGCGCGCGCGCGCGCACACGCGCCTATATACACACTCAAACACACGTACTCACACACACACACGCACGCACGCGCGCGCATACACACACACACACACACACTCCCTCTCTCTCTTCTCTCTCTCTCCTCTCTCTCTCTCTCTCTCTCGACTGGCTCAGACATCAAAACACAAAGGGAGAACGACAGACCAGTCTAACATCAACCACGTAGGACCCAGGGGCCGGTTTCATTGTGGCGTTCGTAGCCCTTCCTCGTAACTATTTTCGTAACATAGTTCGTAAGCCCAAAATCCACGTAGCAAAGAACTGTTTCGTAAATCAGTTACGCCGGTTTCACGACACACCTACGAACTTTGTTCTTTGCTACGTTGGGCACAAGCGCGTGATTTCCCGCTTCTTTCGGAAATTACCGAACACGCCGCGATGGAAATGGCGGCGACTGGCAGCAACGAATTCCATACCACAAATACTGATTGCGTGCATTTAGGAGTAAAACTTAATAATTGGTCTGCATTTGTGTTCAGTTAACTCGTGTAAACACACACACACACACACACCACACACACACACACACACACACACACACACCACGCACACGCACGCACGCAACGCACCGCACGCACGACGCACGCGCGCGCGCGCGCACACACACCACACACTCATCTGCATTCAAGCATTTTCATTTGATTTCTTTGCTGTGCTGTCTTAGTGACCGTTCCCATGATCACGCACAGCAATCTTCATGCCTACGTTTCTGACTTCCTTGCCTGAAGGCAACTTATTGTTTATCCTGTCTCAAAGCATGTTATAAACAAAGTTGGAGCCATTCCCTCCTGCAAGGAAGGATCAGTTTTCATCACTGGTCAGGGAAACAGCTGTGTCAGTAGACTCTCACATTCCTTTAGAGAGAGAGGTGTGGTGGAGGGGAAAGGGAGGGTAGGGGAGCTAAGGGAGAAAAAGAAATAGAAAAACAAGAAGGAATAAAGGGATGGAGAAGGGATAGCTGAGAAAAAGGCAAACTTGGTGAGGAAGGAGCGGTGGTGTGTGTGTGTGTGTGTGTGTGTGTGTGTGTGTGTGTGTGTGTGGTGTGTGTGTGTATGTGTGTGTGTGTGTGTGATAGAGAGAGAGTTCATATTCTCTGTAGTTCAGCCGACCACAAGTAATAATTAGTCTCTCTCTATTTATGTTTGTGTGTATGTGTGTGCGCGCGCACGAGAGAGAGACAGAGACAGAGAGAGACAGAGAGAGAGTGTGTGTGTATGTGTATGTGCATGTATGTGTTTTGTGTGTGTGTGTGTGTGTGTGTGTGTGTGTGTGTGTGTGTGTGTGTGTGTGTGTGTGTGTTGGTGCGTGCGTGCGTGCGTGCGTGTGTGTGTTTGTGTGTGTGTGTGTGTGTGTGTGCGCGCGCGCGCGCATGTGTGTGTGTGTGTGTTGTAAACGTTTAAGAGTCGACGATAGCATTAAGGGGGGAGTTAGAGAGAGAGAGAGTCAAAATAAATTTCAAGTTCTGTAATATCTTTATTTCTATTGCAAATCTTTCACTCCAATCCTGATTTTTATATTTTTTGCTGGTGCAACATCTAGATTAGTATGATTAAAAAATGGCTCATGAAAATGTGAGATGATGACGATGTGTGTGTGTGTGTGTGTGTGTGTGTGTGTGTGTGTGTGTGTGTGTGTGTGTGTGTGTGTGTGTGCAGTTTGTGTATGTGAGGTGGGAATGTTTCCGGGACATTCTCTTACTTTTGTCCAAATGCTCCAAATTTTGCACATCTCAGTCTTTCAAAAAATTTGAGAAAGCCCAGCTCTGATATTTCTCTTCCCAGAATACTATTTTATAATTTCCTGAAGATTCTGTTGCACTTCAGTTTCTATTTGAATTTTTGTCACAATAATTCCAAATTCTAGAATTACGTAGTTAAGTACGAGCTGCAAGCAAACTGAGCGTGGAGTTCACAGCTGTCAAGAGCTTTCTTATTACACAGCATCACAAATGGAAGAAAAACTAAAATTTTTGTAATCTGGATAATCGGAACAGCACACGTTAATTTTACAAGCATTGGAAAAAGAGTAACAAAGAATTTTGCCACGATTCTACTGCAGCTTGTTTTGGGCATTGGCTGTTAAGACCATTTTGTAATCTCATGTGCGGGGTCAATACACGCCTGCGAAAACAAAATCAATCTTTCGAAAGTGCAAGGTCAATTTAATTACTCACACGTAAACACCGATTATTAGTCTATCTACCCACTCTTTCTCTCTCTCACACACACACACACACACCCACCACCAAACACACACAAAACAAGACACACACACACACATACAACACACACACACAAAGACACACATCTCACATCACACACAACTACACTCACTCTCTCTCTCATACACACACACACACACCACACATCAACACACACACCCGGACGCGCCAGCCCGCACCCGTTTGCTGCATGCGCGCTCGGTTTGCACACCAAAAATGTTCGCCAACTGACTTCTTGAAATTTGCCATGTTAATTAAATCGCCAAGCTGGCAAACAGTATCTGTATTGTGGGTGGAAGGCAGCTCTCGTCTCTGTAGAATGAAAATCACTGATGACAGTTACAATGGTGTTGATTGGGTAATGGGGCTAGGTGGCCGAGCTGACCGAGAGAAAGAGAGAGGACGAGGAGTCGAAGGAGCGAGAGAGAGAGAGAGATGAGGATGAGTGGAAGTGAGAGAGCCTCACAGGACAGAACAGAGCCGAGAGAGAGAGAGAGAAGAGAGATGGACGAGACGAGGACCAAGGAGAGAGGCGCGCCATGCCACCCCCCCCCCGGGCCGGGTGGAGGCCCGCTCGCGAAGAAGTGCTGAGCGGGGGACGGTAGGATGAGGAATTGCTGGAGGACAGAGGAGAGGAAATGTAGGCATTTACCGTCACTAAACGTTCCTCACACGCACACGCGTGGTTGTGATCACAGAAATTTGACCGTGTTCTCAGAAAATCTGTCTATAAAAATGAGTTCATGGACGCGGGCAGGCCCTTCTCTATCTTTTTCTGCGAAGCTCGTGCGCTCACACACGCCTTAAATATACACACACCCTCCACACAAACAGTCCCCCTGGGTGCGGATAAAAGGGGAGCGGGCTGTGCTGTCAGCGTAGCTACGAAAAAGTGTTGGTGGTGGGGGGTCTAGCAGGTTAGACCATAAAAGTTGCGAAACTTATTTACGAACAAACTCTCTTACGTAGTCGTCATTGAAACGCATTGCCCCCCCTTCATGCGCTACGAACTTTTGTTCGCTAGACTAGTTCATTTCTGTACACGAACGCACATGAAACCCGGCCCCCCCAGGTCTGGAGCTTCACGATACTTGGCTTCCAAACCATACCCCCTACCCAACTACCCATACTCCATCCACGTACTCTGACCTCCCTCTCTGCCCCGACACCCCACCCCCACCCCTGCCCCAACCACTTTCCACAAAAAATAACTCGGGGCGAAAAAAAACCACACCTAAACAAGAGGCCTCCCGTGACTTAGCGCGTGGAGTTACCCGCGGGTGTGTTCACTGTCAGATTTTAGGGTCACGACGGCTCTATTTCTTCGGCTGGACACGGAACGAATTAGGCCTATTTCCCCGAGACTTCTTGTCCACTTCTGCCTGTCAAGCAGCGAGTCAAGCGTCACTCTGCGCACAGTACGTGCGCACGCACGTGCTCACACGCACGGCGCTTGACTTGCGCACGCACGCAAGATTTCCTACACCAGGGATTCAGATGGTTTTGTTGTTCTCTCTCTCTCTTCTCTCACACCTCCCAGCCAATTCTTTTTGAAGCGAGATACACCCAAATGAGATTAACGTTCACCACATCGATCCATCCTTTGACTATGGTCTCACAAGAGTGAGAGAGAGAGAAGGAGAGAGAGAGAGAGAGAGAGAGAGATGCGGTATTGTATTCAAAAAGGCCATAGACCCCCTCTTGAAGGGGGCGGGGGGTGGTACTATACATGCAATGCATGAATTCAAGTATTATTCACGAATAATGCAAAACATAAAAAGAGAACAAAAATATATGAATACAAGGATATCGAACATTCATCGCCAAGGAAAGGAAAAAGGATATCAAATCATGCACAGCAAATGGAGCGGAATTTTGAACCCTATATATATAGATGGCAAATTGTCTTATAACATCTTCGAGAGCTGATGGACAGTAAGATAAGGCCTAAAGGCAGAAGGGTGCTGTCTATGCTACTTTTGATGGGAATAACTGGGTTCTAAGTGTTTCCAAATGGCAGACAGCAAAAACACAAAATGAAACCTCGTATTTCACGACTTTTTACACAGAGGACACACACGTTCAATTCTTCGTACACTCTTTGCGATATTACGATATCGATGAAACGTGATATCAGACCAATCAAATCTAAATCTCAGTCATTATGTACTTTAAAATGGCAGTCCATTTGTATAGATAGTAGGTTGGGATACGATGTAGGGGGTTTGAAGTGTCTGTATAAATCAAAAATACTACTATTTGAATGTGAGCATTCAGTCTTGCCTCTACAATCGAAAAGCCTGGTAGAAGCATTTTCAAAAATGCAGTCTTGTTTCCGAACCACTGTTAAACCCACGCATATCCCAGCCTAATTCATTATAATATCATTTTGACTTTTGTCACCCAGTTCACCTTGACCCTCATTATCTAAACTAAATAACAACTTATGCTTCTTCGGTAATCTTGCATCTTCCATTTCAAGTAACTTTAACCATAAACTAT
>JAFLJL010014149.1:39039-53575 GCA_018398815.1 Conus ventricosus | reverse complement strand
TTTGCAACTAATGCTGGGGGCAGCGGAATGTAAGCCTTGCCAACAATCGGCGCATACTTAGACTGTTTTAATCTGATCTCTAGGACTTCGCCCTCTGACCAACCAGAGCCTCTCATTTTAGCTTCTTCAGCGGCACACTCAAACTGTGTAAGCAGTTCGTCTGCCCAACCGGGTGTTAAGTCATTAGAGGAAAGAATAGTCTGCTGTTTAGTTAGACCCAGACTTCTAGATTTTCTTCATTTTATTGTTATATAGTCAATTAAAACAGCTAACATTACTTTAACTGGCGGGTCTATTGTTAGTTTACTTGGAACTTGAGAAATAGCATGACCAACACTTGCCCGTACGTTTGCTGGATTAATGACTTCTAAATCAATATCATTCAGTGCTCTTGATAAATCTTCTTGCATTCTTTCAAACAATTCGTCCGGCCCTTCATATATCTTATCCATGCTGAGTTTCTTTTCTAACTCAAAATATTTATTTAAATCAAAAAAATAATTAATCAATATCAATGGTCTTTTTGTGTTTAGACTCATAAACTAAAGTATAAACCACCTTTGACGTTGTTAACGTGAGCTGTTTAGAACAGAGTTTAATGTCTCGTCTACTTTTTTTAAACATTCCTTTTTTATCTGATCGGTGCCTGGCTGTTGAGAAAAACTTGTCCTTGCCTTTCTTTGAAGATCAAACTTTGTCTTTTGTAGTCATTAAAATCAGCCTGTAAACGACTAAAATTCTTCATCTGTGATGTTTGAGTCAGCTAGTGCTTTATTTATTATCAGATTGAAGGAACTAAGTTTAGCTGTTATTAGTTGAACCATAGCTGTGTGCTTTTGGAGTTTAGTTTTTATTTTTTTTGCTAGCAGCACCTACAGCTAATGAGCACAGCCGAGAGCTAAAGACAACCGCCTAGAGGTAAAGCTGCGGGTGCGCCTATGCCCGTTGCTAAGAGACCAACACTCGTTCCTGCTGATGCAGCGCTTATAGTGATGCCCCAGTATTAACATAAGTAACAGCATTAAAGGCAGCAGAATACCTTCGTTTGGCTTTGCTGTATTTTGAAAGGTCCTGCTCTAGTTTTTGTTGCATTTGTGTAATGTTTTGTTAATCTGAAGGTTTTTACTTCAGGGTGTCTAAGCAGCAGAGACGACCCTGGGGTCAATGTGCCTTCTATAACAGCAGAGTTGCCTACTATCTCTTCTTTAGGTACTTTTGGATAATGCTGAACAGACATGCTTTTTTAAAAATAAAAATAATTTAGTATTTTATTTCTTTTAATCTGTTTTTTTCAATATTCAGCTGCGCATCATATATTAAAAACAAATACACGTTAAGTGGTTTGTCGGCCTCTTTTTCTTTATCAATTTGAATGTTTATTATGTCTTTAACCTTTCTTCCCACTTCCATACAACTCATTATCCTCTGTTGACCTTAGGTCAATCCATAAGCCGTATTTTCGTTGTTAAATAATCATCAAGTCTAACACTGTGAAGATGTAGATCTTTAGACACAAGGTCAACTGTTGGATTTCTACACCTCCCACCCCCGAACAATTTTCTTATTTTCATCAAAATGTTGATAAGGTTTAAGCCCGCTAGCGTAGATTTGGTTAGGACTACCCTCAATTGTACATTGCACTTTGTTATTTTAGGATTAAAAAACTTTTCAGTTTGTCTTTGAATGGTTCTTCATCTTCACACAGCAATAAAATACCTTTAAGTGATCTTGCTGTGGTGCGAAAACTAAAATTCCATATAGTGTCTGCCCTGCTTTTGGGATATGTTGAATGATGATGCACTCTTTCGTAATATATTACTAATTGTGACTGATATGTAGCCCAATCAGCCTCGCTAAGTCAGGTTGCTAACAACGTCAAACTCTAACGAGATGTCAGAAATGCTGTACTTTGCTTCAGTGTCTGTAGATAGAATAACATGTTTGTAGTCATTAAAAGTTAGTTCATATGACAATCTGTCTTTAATCGCTCCTTGAAAGTATGGGGCATGCGCTTTTAACAACTCAAAATCTAGGGGTATGAAAAAGCGATTTCCATACGCATAACTTACAGCTACATGCTTTTTGTTGTCTTTAACATCTGCGGCGTCTATTCTATGTTTTAGTGCATCATCATTTTCAATTCCTTGAAACGCAAGATCAGCCCTTTCGTCCCCGTTAGCCATAGATCAGAATAGGTTTAAAAATATGTCTGCATTGTGTAAAGAAAATACTTCTTGCCCCTCAAGTTTTACAGAAATTTTCTTAACGATTGCCCGTCCCAGATTTTGGACAACTGTCCTGTTTGGGTCTGTTTCTGATTTGAGTTCTATTTTGAAAGTAAGACGCGCAGAGCCTGGCACAATCACATCACCCGCTCCTAGGTCTGGAAATCTAACAGTAAGAATTTGATCCGCATCAATAGTAGATGGATTATTTGGAACAGTAATATTCCGTTTATTTCCCTTCACGCCATGGGGCTCTTTCAGTCTTCTATACGGGTTGAGAATCGAGCCATATATTTGTGACATTTTTTATAAAACAAAATAAAAAGTTAATTATTTAAAAACATGGCAGGCATTGAAGGCGAAGAAGATTATGGTTTTAATCCTGGAGACGCATGAGTGATTCTCCTTGGAGCAGCATCGCTCAGGGCTCTCAATACATGATGAATTAGTAGAACGCGGCAAAGGCGTGAATTAACAGAAAGTAAGTCAGATCATTATACAAAAGTTTAGGAGTAGAACCTCCAGGAGCTATATACCCTGATGATTTTAAAGTAAAAGATGACCATTTGTATGTAAAAACAATCAAGGAGAACTTATTCAGCTTACGCATAAACGAAACCCATCAAGGTTTGTAGGCTGGAGAGCAATTAGACAAAGGCTCCGTGCAAGCGAGCGGGATCGCCTTGGCTTTACTAAACCAGAATTAAATAGGGATGAAATTGCTAAACATCAAAACACACTACAAAAACTCCCAACAGGTAGCCAAATACAAAACACAAAACCTGAAGATTTAATTCAAACAGCGAACGAAGTAATAAATACAATAGGAGCAGAACTCACTGAAGAAGAAGAAACAGCATTAAAAACTATACATGAACCACGGCTACCTGAGAGAGAATTATTAGCCCTTGATCGTGCTTTAAGAACCATCCGAGGGGAATTATTAAACAATTTAGCAAAACTGACTGAACTAAAGGAGCGTATAGAAAAAGAAAAAGAAAAACTTGCTGAGGCTGACAACGCCAACTTAGGGCGTGATGTTAAAGAAAGAATAGAACAAAGACTAGATGAACTTAATATAGAAAGATTAGCTAGACTAGAAGTGTTGAATACTAACCGAGAACAATTACAAACTCAAGTGAGCGAAGTAAGAGAAACTATCCAAACAAATTTATATGAAAACACAACGCTAGCAGAACGAATAAAAACACTGTTTAGAGAGCAGGGAGTCACATTAGCAAGCGTTATAACAGCCTTAGGATTTGCAATAAGTACACTGGTGATGGCTATTACAGCCGGCGGTGGTCAAAGTTCAGTGCCTCCACCACCATCGCCTCCATCACCCCTGATAAATCATGGGTAAAAAAACAACTTGATCATCTTGCGAGTTTATTAAAAAAAATTAGCCGGTAAAGCTATAGACTCTTTACCAGGTATATTAGGGAGTATCGTTAGCTGCTTTTGTCTACTGCAAGCAAAGTAGTTGGCTTTATGGCTGAGCACTTATGGGCATTAGTTCTCTTAATAGTGGGTTACTATTTAGTAAGAAAAGACCAAGTAATCCTAGGCAGTTAATCCAATAACAAGTGCTGTCTTTTCATATTCATGGTCATACTTTTTTTGCGGTCTTCAACGGTCTTTGGGCTTTGGACCTCAGGGATTGGATGACTTAATCTTGGGGGGTCATCTTGTTTTTTTTTATTGTTTGCAATATTACTGGCTCAGAATTTATGTCGTTTTTGTCCGACCTTCTGTTCATTACCTGCCACAAGGATTTCATTGTTGTAGTTTATTATTGTTCCTATCTGGAGTCTGAGGTCAGAAGGTAGCATATATAAACCAGTGCCAACAGCAAAGTCTACTTTCGATCTTGCGTATTGTAAAACATGTTGGTACCTTTTAACACTTGAAGGCAAATCAACTGTAGAATTAATGGCGTCCTCTAACTTTGCTAAGTATTGTTTTTGTGCATCAAAACCAGTAGAAGGATCAGTTATGCTCGATCTCGTTTGTGCTTGCGAACCTAGCAAACACCAAACGTAAGTACGAATAGAGTCGTTTATTCGTTCTATTCCCGCTCTAGTTAGGCCCTTAGAAGTGTCTAAAATAAATGTTGTCCACGCTGTTTTATGCTCTTGCTCTATGGACCCTAGGTGAACAGTTGTGCCTGAAGAGAAAGATGTATAAGGAGGATCCCAGTCATAGTTATACTTTCTGTGCACGCCCCAAAAATAAGGGGTGCCTAAGCCATGATTGCGGTCCAACTTTTGTCTAAAGTCTGTCTTAACATTAATATTGAATTCGTTACAAATCCTTTCAAAAGCCTTCATGTCTATTCTGTTGCTAAATGGATTAAACGTTTTGTCATTTGGTAATGTGCTTGCAGTTCAGTCAAAATACGTCTAAATGTGTAATAAAAATGAAATCTATACACTGACCTCACCAAAGGATCAGGATGATTTAAATGATCAGCATATGATACTCCACACCCAGTTGATGCACAAAACACAGCAAAGTTTAACTGGTTCTGATAAAACTGCATCGGATGACTAAACCACACTTTCGGGATGTAGTCTTTTTTAATAGGGGGGTTAAGATATCTGCTTAATGGAGTACTGACCTTTACTTGAAAGGTGTCAGTCTGGGTCACAGAAATGTCAAGAGTATCAGTTGTTATTTTTTAAGATTGTAGTGCGGCCCAACAGAATATTTTGCATCAGTATATTTAAATGCGCTCATTTTTATTTCGTTTTAAAAAATGTTTGTAACAATAACAACTCAAGACCCTCCTTCGATTTTAGAACATGCTGTTAAGAACGATTGCGGAACCAAAATGGTCGCACTCCATGAAATATTTTACAAAGTCGTATGGTTTAATATAAGCGAAACTAAGAAGAATAATAAGATTAAAAATATGACAGGGAAGAAACTTAGTTAGCCAGTTAACAATACCTGATGGTTATTATGGGTTTTGCTCACTAAAAGAAGCATGAGTAACTTCGACATTACTCTCAAACTTAACAATGCAAAACTAAAAACAATATTAACATTCAAACCTGAAGAAGCAAATTACTTTTTTGATAAAGAGCTAGCTAAAATGTTAGGCTTGGGTGACACTAGGGCACTCAAGATTTATGTTACACCAGACAAAACTACTTATGAGGGGGAAAGTCCGCTCGATCTTGCATTACATTCATTACTTATGTTCATTTGGACGAGCTAAGCACTGATGAAAACTTATATGATGGAAGGCCCTCAACTGTTTTAAGAGCTCTTCCATCAGGAAAGCTGCATATTGCGATTATGAAATTATACAATTCCCTAATTTACAGTTTAAAAGATTAGTTTGTGGGAGGGTTGGATCATTTAATATAAAGATCACAGACAAAACAGGAAAAGTCGTAAAATGTGATAACCTGCACATTGTTTTGGAAATAAAATAATAAACTGTACTAAAAAATGTCGCGGGGGCCAGAAGAACCGGGAGTTACATTAGCACCTGTAAGGTGTATAACCTTAGAATTAAAGACCTTGCAGACGTTGCGGATTTGAACAGAATGGTGAGAATAGGCGCTTTGTATGGTTTTGATTACACTAAAGATGGTGATTATAAACGCAAAGAGGTTGGCGACAGCAAAAAGTTTCCTAAACTAGAAACAGCTGCGCAATCTAGAAGCAAATAATGTTGGCCAGTATGAATATAAAATAGTTCGAAAACCTGACCTCAAATGGCACTTGGAACCATATTTAGAATGGGACATAAAATTTGAATTCATAAGCCCATTTACATTTTTTTAGCCGTCAAAAAGTTTCAGAAAAGCATTCAACTCTGGCCCTTTACATGTAAGTCTTATGCCAGACGACAATAGTCGAAAGAGATTGAAATAAAGCCGTATGGGAATAAACAGTACATCCTCCACAGAAGAGAAACGGTTTTAAAGGATGTTTCTACAAAATTACAGTTCATTCCACAAATGAAATTAGGAGATGCGTTCACAATGATATTTGAAATTTCTGTCTTAAAAGATAAGGGGAGGGATGGGGTTGTGGGCGTTAGTGACGTCCTTCTAAAAGGAATTCTAATTAGCTGGCAAAACTTAGACGTTGAAAAACTTAAAGTTACCGTCGTCATTCTTCACAATGGTGAGGATATTAAGGTCATAACAACAAGCAACAAATCAATATTAGTCTAAATAGAAACAATCTTACAGAACTAAATTGGATTAATCTTACGCATTTAGGCCTCATAGGATTTTATTATACTGAACAGGTTTTGACGGAGAGCATGATAAAAATAATAACTGGATTAGATTAAATTCTGTTATAAAACTATGGAGCAGTTAAACTTTATGACAAAAACCCCTCATTGTTCATTGATTTGTGGACAGACTGGTTGTGGGAAAACAATATTTATCCTCGACCTGTTACAAACAGTTTATCGTTATAATTTTGCTCATATTGTGATTTTCTGCACAACACTTAAATGGAACAAAGCATATTATGATAGAAGGTTATATGGACGGATGATGCCATATTTTTAGTTGATCCCAGCAATAAATTGAGTGAGTGTTTAGAAGCCTTTTTTAGATTGTTTGAGGGAACGCAGACACTATTTATTATAGATGACTGCTCGGCAGAAAAAGACATAGTTAAAAAGAGAAAAACTTTGTCAAAACTAGCTTTCAGTGGAAGACATGCTGGGATAAGTGTGTGGATTTTATGTCAAAATATAACTCCGTTTTAAAAGACTTTAGAGAACAGTTAAAAGACTGTAGTTTTATTTCACATGAAAGACAGAGACGCATTTGATGAATGTATGCGCGAAAATGATGTTATTGAAAACAATCAAGAAAAACGCAGGATTAAGCAAAAACTGAAATCTGAAAAGTTTAGTAAATTAGTTTTGAAAACGGATAATCCTACACAGTATGTTTGTTTGTAAAAAATCGTTATTTTTTGGTTACTTGTCAGAGAACTATAAAATGCAGCTTCTAGGTCACTTTCGCCCGAAACTGGTTGAGGGCGAAAGTGAGTTAGAAGCTGCATTTTATAGTTCTCTCCCCCTATTTCTTCAATCTAAGACATAAGAGCAAGCTTTGTTTTATATATATATATATATATATATATATATATATAGTATATATATATATATATATATATATATATATATATATATATATATTATATTATATAGTAGATAGATAGATAGATTAGATAGATAGATAGATTAGATAAAACAAGTTAAAAGAGGAATCTTAAAACTATCTACAATCATCCTGATGAACAGCGCAACACGCTTGAAACAAATTTGTAGATAGTTTTAAGATTCCTCTTTTAACTTGTTTTATCTAATGTTGCTCCCAAGGGTTGAGCACTTAAAAAATTGTTTTAGGCATTTTAAATATACTTATATATATATATATAATTATTATAATTATATGTTCAATCAAAGAAATATCCCTTGTCAAGTCTACTAAATATGCAGGTTCTTATAAAATGATGGCAACTGTCATATTCTCTTGCTTAAATTATCAATATCATCTTTAGTTGTATTACAGATATTATGATTATCTAATTTTAGATGATGCAACTGTTCAATATTATATTTTCTGTTTCATGCTATAACATTTGCTTTGTCTTCAGAAAGAAAAAAAACATCAAAAGGATTAATCACTCTTGTATGATGATATCTGTACTTGACAAAATTGACACACTGCGACAGTCAGCGGAGTCTAGTAGTGTGCTGATGGCCTTACCAAGGCATAGCTTGAGACTTGTTTGATATCACTGCACTAAACAACAGTCAGTGAAGTCATGTAGTGTGTGGATGGCCTTACACAAGGCACAGCTTGAGACTTGTTTTATATCACTACATTAAACAACAGTCAGTCACCTATATATACATTAAACAACAGTCAGTTATCTATATTACATTAAACAACAGTCAGTCATCTATATGTACATTAAACAACAGTCAGTGGAGTCTAGTAGTGTGTGGATGGCCTTACACAAGGCATAGCTTGAGACTTGTTTTATATCACTGCACTAAACAATAGTGAGTGGAGTCATGTAGTGTGTGGATGGCCTTACACAAGGCACAGCTTGAGACTTGTTTGATATCACTACATTAAACAACAGTCAGTGGAGTCATGTAGTGTGTGGATGGCCTTACACACGGCACAGCTTGAGACTTGTTTTATATCACTACATTAAACAACAGTCAGTGAAGTCATGTAGTGTGTGGATGGCCTTACACAAGGCATAGCTTGAGACTTGTTTTATATCACTGCACTAAACAACAGTCAGTGAAGTCTAGTAGTGTGTGGATGGCCTTACACAAGGCATAGCTTGAGACTTGTTTGATATCACTACATTAAACAACAGTCAGTGAAGTCATGTAGTGTGTGGATGGCCTTACACAAGGCATAGCTTGAGACTTGTTTTATATCACTACATTAAACAACAGTCAGTCACCTGATGGTAGTCCTTCGGATCCGAAGATGACGTTAGCGTTTCTGCAGCTCATCGATGTACGCGGAGGTGGCTCTGCAGCCCCAATCTGGAGGTGCAGAGTCTGGAACAGTGGGGGCACTGGAAGTCCGTTGTCGTGATCACTGCTGCTGCTGCTCTGTGGCGTTGATCACTGGCGGCAGTCAGCTTTTGGCGTCGAGTACTTTCGAAGTTGGTAGCGGCTTTGTGAATTGTGGCCCGCCACAGAGGTCGGTCACTGGCGCACTCCTCTAGTTCTTTTGGTTGAGTTCGCACCACTGGAGGTTTGATTTGACCGAGTCCTTGTACCGTTTCTTGGGCGTCTTGGTTTCTCTTGCCGTGCAGAAGCTCTCCATACAGCAGTCGCCTTGGCATACGGTGCTCTTCCATACGGATGACATGCCCCACCCATCGAAGCTGGGCCTTGATGAGCATGGACTCGATACTTGTAGTGTGAGCACGGTCCAGGACCTCGAGGTTGGAAACACGGTCCTGCCAATGGATTCCGAGTATGGAGCGAAGAGCTCGCATGTGGAAGTTCTCCAGCTTCTTGACGTGTCTGCGGTACAGTGTCCAAGATTCGCACCCATAGAGGAGAAAGGGCAAGACCACTGCGTTGTAAACTCTCAGTTTTGTAGTCAGCCGAATGTTGTGTTGACTAAGCACTCTGTTGTGGAGTCTTCCCAGCGCCTGGCTTGCTTTGCTGATTCGGGCATCAACTTCCCTGTCCAGGGAGCCATCACAGGAGATGGTACTTCCTAGATATCTGAACTGTTCAACGTCTGCAAGCTGGGAGTCGTCAATGACGATGGTGGGTGCCGAGGGGTTGGTGTTTGGTGCGGGTTGGTGAAGCACCTCAGTCTTGCCGAGGCTGATTGTCAGGCCGAAGAGCTTTGAAGCATCGGAGAAGCGGTCAAGCATCGTTTGCAGATCGGATTCTGCATGAGCCACCAGTGCGCAGTCATCGGCAAAGAGGACTTCTTGAAGGAGATCTTTGATGCTCTTTGTCTTGGCAGTGAGGCGACGAAGGTCAAAGAGGGAGCCGTCCAGACGATAGCGGAAGTAGACTCCCTTCTCCAGGTCTTGGACAGCATGGGACAGCATGCAGGTGAAGAAGACGTTGAAGAGGACCGGAGCTAAGACACAGCCCTGCTTCACGCCATTTGCTGATCTCGAAGGCTTCCGTCACGTTTCCACTGGAGAGGACCTGGCCGGTCATGCCATCATGGAAGAGCTTGATCATTTTCACAAACTTTGGCGGGCATCCAATGCGCTCGAGGACTGTCCAAAGAGCTTCCCTGTTGACCGTGTCAAAGGCCTTGGTCAGTCAATGAAACAGAGTATAGGGGCATGTTTTGTTCGATACACTTCTCCTGAAGCTGTCTGACAGCAAAAATCATGTCGACAGTGCTTCTGCCGGGTCTGAAGCCGCACTGCGCCTCGGGGAGGTTCTGCTCGGAAACAGTGATGAGTCTGTTGAGGATGGCTCTGACAAAGATCTTTCCAGCAATGGAGAGTAGCGAGATGCCTCTGTAGTTCCCACAGTCGGCTTTGCTTCCCTTGTTCTTGTAGAGGGAGACAATCAGGGCGTCACGGAAGTCATCTGGCATCTTCTCCTCCTCACAGATACTCGCAGGACATCGTGAAAGGCTTTTAGGGCGTTGGGGCCTGCCGCCTTGTAGATCTCAGCAGGTATTCCGTCCTTTCCTGATGCTCTACCGGAGCTCGTCTGGAGGATTGCTTTCTGGATCTCTGCAATGGTGGGGGGTACTGCAAGTGTGTCTTGTATCGGCTGCTGAGGGATCTGGTTCAAGGCATCCGAGTCGACTGATGAGGACCTGTTGAGCAGGTTGCTGAAGTGTTCTTGCCAGCGCTTACTTAGTCCTTCTTGGACCTTGATCAGGTTGCGCCGTCGGAGGACAGTAGCTGGGAGCAGCCTGATGCTTTGGGTCCGAAGACTGTCATCAACGAGCCAAAGAATTTCTTGGCATTGTGAGAGTCGGCGTAGCCTTGGACTTCAGTCGCTTTGTCCTGCAACCACTGGTCCCGCATCAGACGTAGGTCGGTCTGCACTTTGGCCTGGAGAGTCTTGAATCTCTCGTGTTTGGAGACGGATGATGGGTCATTCTGCCACTCGATGTAAGACTTGTTCTTCGCATGGAGGGCTTCTTTGATCTTCTCATCGTTCTCGTCAAACCAGTCTTCATGGGCTCTGGTTTTTGCTCCGAGGACCTCTTTTGCAGTCTCAGCGACCATGTCCTTAATAAAAGGACCATTTTTCTGTTCCATCCTCAGGGGTCAGACCGTCTTGGAGCTTTTCTTCAAGTAGTTGTTGGAACTGGGAGAGGCAGGTCGGGTCTTTCAGTCTGGCGACATTGTAGGAGGCCCTGACAGTCTTTGGTCGGTTTCTGTGTGGCGGTGGTATGTGCAGGGTCATTACAGCCCTGACCAGCCTGTGGTCATGTCCAGCATTCAGCACCTCTCATGACGCGGGTCACCCGGACGTCCTTGATGTCGCGTTGACGTACGATGATGAAATCAATCATGTGCCAGTGTTTCGACCTCGGGTGCATCCAGGTGGTCTTGAACTTGTCCGCCAACCTGAACAAGGTGCTGGTGATGCAGAGGCTGTGTTCCGCACACTTGCTGAGGAGGAGCAGGCCGTTGTCGTTGACCTTGCCTACTCCGTGTCTGCCGAGAACGTCTTCCCAGCTGCTATGGTCTCTTCCTACTCTGGCGTTGAAGTCCCCAAGGATGACGAGTTTGTCATTTTGAGGAGTTGACCTGATGGCATGGTCAAGTTGTTCGTAGAACAGCTCTTTGGTGTCGTCTGGGCTCGTGAGCGTGGGTGCATACACACTGATGATTGTGAGGTGTCTTGACTTGCTGAGGGGGATACCAATTTCATGAGGCGTTCATTGATGCCAACCGGGAGCACAGTATGCTTTTGAGCAGGGCTGTCCTGATGGCGAATCCAACGCCATGGATCCTGTCTTCGGCTTGTGGCTTTCCCTTCCAAAAGAAAGTGTATCACCTCCCTCTTCTCTTGGGAGCCTTCATCAGCAAGTCGGGTTTCGCTGAGTGCAGCAATGTCTATTCGGTATCGCTGGAGTTCATTCGCGACAAGCGCTGTTCTTCTCTCCGGTCTCGACGTACTGGCTCTGTCCATTAATGTTCGAACGTTCCAGGCTCCTAAAAGGAGTTTTCTTTGCTTTTTCTATTGCATTTTTCGACCGCAAAATGGATGAGTCTGTCAACCGCGGTAAGCTGACCAGACTGTAAAGGGCAAGCATTTGTTCGGGGCACCTTTTCTAGCCCCCTCCCCCATGCGGGGGTGGGCAGTGCTGTCCTAAGAGCTGCCCAGTCGCCCACGGGTGCTGCCGGACTCTCCTGTTGCCCTCGGATTCAGGAAAAAGAACGACCACCTGCCCATGGACCGCCTACGTGCAGGATTGTGACTACAACTGCCAGTGGTCATCTCCACCTGTTGCTTCGCCACGTGCCCATCGCCGCAGGACTTGAGGTGTGTGCGTTGACAGATCGGTGATGAGTTGCATATATACTCTTTACGGTTAGAAACGCGACAAAATCAAGAGGCAAATTGCAACGAAAACTTTAATATGATACCATTTCATTCACAGTAGACATATTTCAAAGCGGTGTTTTGCATAGCATTGATTGAAATTTGATCTTTTCAGATAAAACTAAGCACGTATTGTCACTGAAAAGTTTTCAAGAGTTTTCGCCCTTGGATCCAGGCAACCGCGCAAAGGCCTCAATATCGGATGTGGCCACCTCCAGCAATCACGGTGAATTGCACCGATTTGGCATGGAGTTGACAAGTCGATCAAGAAAGGCCTGAGGGACTTGGTTCCACTGACGCTGGATCTCCCGTCTCAGAGCCACAGCATTGTGAGGGCGGTTGGGCTGCTCGTTGATGCGGCGTTTCAGGAAGGCCCACAACTGTTCGATAGGGTTCAAGTCTGGACTTAGAGCAGGCCAGTCCATCATCTGGACATTGTTCTGCTGAAGGAAGGCTTGTGTGACCTGTGCTCTGTGGGGCGGGGCGTTGTCTTGCTGGAAAACATATTGGCGGCGTCTTGCAAACAAGGGCACTACGACAGGTGCAGGACCTGTGCTATGTAGCGAAGGGCAGTGACTCCACCGCCACGACCTGGCTGCAGGTTGAAGAACACTGGTCCAATGAGTCTGTTGCCACACATTGCCCCCCACATCATGACGGACTGGCCGCCCAACAGGTTGTGCTGCTGCACGTACTGACCAGCAAAGCGCTGGCCACGAGGACGATACACGTGAACACGCCTGTCAATCTGATCCAGACAGAATCGAACCTCGTCGCTGAACACGACAGTTCTCCAGTTTGTGTTCCTGTGCCTGTGAACCCAATTCAACCGGCAGCACGATGCTGTGGCGACAGATAGTGACCATGGTAGGGTCGGCGGCAGTACAGCTGGTGGCGTCTGAGAAGCTGCAGGATGATGCTGGGGCAAATTACCCTGTTTTCTGGGTCCATGAATCTGTCGTCCCACTGAAGAGGCACTTTGGAAGGGTTTGCCCTGAAGCTACACACCACATATCGCTCCTGGCGACCAGTGAGACGCGTGGCCGACCAGGTCTGGGGGCATCACGAACAGTCCCAGTGGCTTGATGGCGATTTGCAAGACGATAAATGTTCGACCGGTGCACATTTAGCGCCCTAGCGACGTCTTGCACTCTGTTTCCAGCCTCCAACATGCCGATGGCTCGCCAGCGCTCAGGTGACGTCATACGCGGCATCCTTTGGTGTTGTGGTGTTGAGGGAGAAAAGTAACCTTTTTTGCGAGTTGTTTTTTACCCACTGACACCAAACATTGTGGCTTTGCATTTTACTCACCTGTTGTGTGTCCTCTGCTTTTTCACGAGGACACAATTTTCACGTGAATCTGACCTCAGTTAACGACACAGTGGCACTTTGCCGAGTAAGGTGAAAATGCGGCAACTTGGGGACAGGGCCATAACTCCATCCTGTACAAAGTGATCTGCCCGGCTTTTTCGTGATCAGAACAGAAAAGGCCTAGTTGCACTCAGACACATTTGCAGTTTGTACATAACCTGCCAGGCTATGTCGGATTTTCCAAATATTGCAACATACATTAAACAACAGTCAGTCATCTATATATACATTAAACAACAGTCAGTCATCTATATGTACATTAAACAACAGTCAGTCATCTATATATACATTAAACAACAGTCAGTCATCTATATATACACTAAACAACAGTCAATCATCTATATATACACTAAACAACAGTCAATCATCTATATGTACATTAAATAACAGTCAATCACCTATATATACATTAAACAACAGTCAGTCATCTATATATACATTAAACAACAGTCAGTCATCTATATGTACATTAAACAACAGTCAGTCATCTATATTACATTAAACAACAGTCAGTCACCTATATATACACTAAACAACAGTCAATCATCTATATATACAATAAACAACAGTCAATCATCTATATGTACATTAAACAACAGTCAGTCATCTATATATACATTAAACAATAGTCAGTCATCTATATATACATTAAACAACAGTCAATCATTTATATATATACAATAAACAACAGTCATCATCTATATATACATTAAACAACAGTCAGTCATCTATATATACACTAAACAACAGTCAATCATCTATATATACATTATAACAACAGTCAATCATCTATATATATATTACATTAAACAACAGTCAATCATCTATATATACACTAAACAACAGTCAGTCATCTATATATACTAAT
>JAFLJL010014149.1:0-28039 GCA_018398815.1 Conus ventricosus | reverse complement strand
GTGGTGTGTGTGTGTGTGTGTGTGTGTGTGTGTGTGTGTGTGTGTGTGTGTGTTGATGTTGGTGTACCTATATCTGTGAGGTGGATTATTAGTCTTTCCACCAGGCTTGTGAAGTACATTTTTTTGTGTGTGTGAGGCGGATTTTCCCATAACCTCACAACGTACACCTCAAAAACAGCTTGAAGAGAGCTTGAGCGACACTTTGCTGCAGTTATCTCAATCACCTCACAGAAATGTTGAGGAGTCAATGTGCACACACTTTCCATGTGTGCAGATTTCAGGCGGATTTGGGCTCAGGGGCTTGTAGAGATAATGTGTTTGACCTTTTTCGTGACCTCTCTTCTGATTGGTTGTAAAAAAAAAGTTTTTCAAGGAATCATACGCGGTGGAAATGTCCGGTAATAATGTCAACACGCTTCACCGGGAAGATAGTGGGCTGAGGCCTAATATTTTGGCTGGTGTTCTGCCTGGCAAGTTGTAGCTTATGGAATTGTTTTTGTTTAACATCTGTAGTTTTAAAACAAGAGTTAAGTTCAATTGATCACACATGTTCACGACGCTTAAAATTTGTCGTCCGATTGGAAGGACATGGGGTTAGGGCCAGTAAGGGTAAACTGCAAAGTGTAAAGGAACTGGCTTCCGTGGCTCAGCAAACGTCCCATCCACGTAGTTTTCATTAAATTTGTTGCATTTACTCACAAAAGGAAAGTTGGTAATGCAACTTCAATCATCATCATTCAAGTAAGAATATTCACACGTTCTCTTGGCTACAGTAACGAAATCTTCGTTCCCGATCATGACTGCAAGACAGCAGAGGAGATGCACACCATGGGAGACTTGCTGATCATGACTGCAAGACAGCAGAAGAGATGCACACCATGGGAGACTTGCTGATCATGACTGCAAGACAGCAGAAGAGATGCACACCATAGGAGACTTGCTGATCATGACTGCAAGACAGCAGAAGAGATGCACACCATGGGAGACTTGCTGATCATGACTGCAAGACAGCAGAAGAGATGCACACCATGGGAGACTTGCTGATCATGACTGTAAGACAGCAGAAGAGATACACACCATAGGAGACTTGCTGATCATGACTGCAAGACAGCAGAGGAGATGCACACCATGGGAGACTTGCTGATCATGACTGCAAGACAGCAGAGGAGATGCACACCATGGGAGACTTGCTGATCATGACTGCAAGACAGCAGAGGCGATGCACACCATGGGAGACTTGCTTTTTGGCGTTTCTGTAAGCTGGTGTAAAATGAGATGCTTGTGATGTTAGTGCTGGTTATTAATGAGTTTGATGGTTACATTGTTAATGAGTTTGATGGTTACATTGTTAATGAGTTTGATGGTTACATTGTTAATGAGTTTGATGGTTACATTGTAGAAATGTTATGTATTTCTTAAGTTGTAAGAATTCTAAACGTAGAAAGTACAGTAAAGGTGGCCAGTCCAGTTCTTAGTTATCAATAATGTTGAAAGTACAGTAAAGGTGGGGAGTCCAGTTCTTAGTTATCAATAATGTTGTTTTTTTTTCAGCCCTTGTTGGCTGCCACAGAGCCTAAATCATCTAGATATTAGTATATATAGATGACTGACTGTTGTTTAGTGTATATATAGATGATTGACTGTTGTTTAATGTATATATATATATAGATGATTGACTGTTGTTTAATGTATATATAGATGATTGACTGTTGTTTAGTGTATATATAGATGACTGACTGTTGTTTAATGTATATATAGATGATTGACTGTTGTTTATTGTATATATATAAATGATTGACTGTTGTTTAATGTATATATAGATGACTGACTATTGTTTAATGTATATATAGATGACTGACTGTTGTTTAATGTACATATAGATGATTGACTGTTGTTTATTGTATATATAGATGATTGACTGTTGTTTAGTGTATATATAGGTGACTGACTGTTGTTTAATGTATATATAGATGACTGACTGTTGTTTAATGTACATATAGATGACTGACTGTTGTTTAATGTATATATAGATGACTGACTGTTGTTTAATGTATATATAGGTGATTGACTGTTATTTAATGTACATATAGATGATTGACTGTTGTTTAGTGTATATATAGATGATTGACTGTTGTTTAGTGTATATATAGATGACTGACTGTTGTTTAATGTATATATAGATGACTGACTGTTGTTTAATGTACATATAGATGACTGACTGTTGTTTAATGTATATATAGATGACTGACTGTTGTTTAATGTATGTTGCAATATTTGGAAAATCCGACATAGCCTGGCAGGTTATTGTACAAACTGCAAAATGTGTCTGAGTGCAACTAGGCCTTTTCTGTTCTGATCACGAAAAAGCCGGGCAGATCACTTTGTCACGGATGGAGTTATGGCCCTGTCCCCAAGTTGCCGCATTTTCACCTTACTCGGCAAAGTGCCACTGTGTCGTTAACTGAGGTCAGATTCACGTGAAAATTGTGTCCTCGTGAAAAAGCAGAGGACACACTACAGGTGAGTAAAATGCAAAGCCACAATGTTTGGTGTCAGTGGGTAAAAAACAACTCGCAAAAAAGGTTACTTTCTCCCTCAACACCACAACACCAAAGGATGCCGCGTATGACGTCACCTGAGCGCTGGCGAGCCATCGGCATGTTGGAGGCTGGAAACAGAGTGCAAGACGTCGCTAGGGCGCTAAATGTGCACCGGTCGAACATTTATCGTCTTGCAAATCGCCATCAAGCCACTGGGACTGTTCGTGATGCCCCCAGACCTGGTCGGCCACGCGTCCTCACTGGTCGCCAGGAGCGATATGTGGTGTGTAGCTTCAGGGCAAACCCTTTCCAAAGTGCCTCTTCAGTGGGACGACAGATTCATGGACCCAGCAACAGGGTAATTTGCCCCAGCATCATCCTGCAGCTTCTCAGACGCCACCAGCTGTACTGCCGCCGACCCTACCATGGTCACTATCTGTCGCCACAGCATCGTGCTGCCCGGTTGAATTGGGTTCACAGGCACAGGAACACAAACTGGAGAACTGTCGTGTTCAGCGACGAGGTTCGATTCTGTCTGGATCAGATTGACAGGCGTGTTCACGTGTATCGTCCTCGTGGCCAGCGCTTTGCTGGTCAGTACGTGCAGCAGCACAACCTGTTGGGCGGCCAGTCCGTCATGATGTGGGGGGCAATGTGTGGCAACAGACTCATTGGACCAGTGTTCTTCAACCTGCAGCCAGGTCGTGGCGGTGGAGTCACTGCCCTTCGCTACATAGCACAGGTCCTGCACCCTGTCGTAGTGCCCTTGTTTGCAAGACGCCGCCAATATGTTTTCCAGCAAGACAACGCCCCGCCCCACAGAGCACAGGTCACACAAGCCTTCCTTCAGCAGAACAATGTCCAGATGATGGACTGGCCTGCTCTAAGTCCAGACTTGAACCCTATCGAACAGTTGTGGGCCTTCCTGAAACGCCGCATCAACGAGCAGCCCAACCGCCCTCACAATGCTGTGGCTCTGAGACGGGAGATCCAGCGTCAGTGGAACCAAGTCCCTCAGGCCTTTCTTGATCGACTTGTCAACTCCATGCCAAATCGGTGCAATCTCACCGTGATTGCTGGAGGTGGCCACATCCGATATTGAGGCCTTTGCGCGGTTGCCTGGATCCAAGGGCGAAAACTCTTGAAAACTTTTCAGTGACAATACGTGCTTAGTTTTATCTGAAAAGATCAAATTTCAATCAATGCTATGCAAAACACCGCTTTGAAATATGTCTACTGTGAATGAAATGGTATCATATTAAAGTTTTCGTTGCAATTTGCCTCTTGATTTTGTCGCGTTTCTAACCGTAAAGAGTATATATGCAACTCATCACCGATCTGTCAACGCACACACCTCAAGTCCTGCGGCGATGGGCACGTGGCGAAGCAACAGGTGGAGATGACCACTGGCAGTTGTAGTCACAATCCTGCACGTAGGCGGTCCATGGGCAGGTGGTCGTTCTTTTTCCTGAATCCGAGGGCAACAGGAGAGTCCGGCAGCACCCGTGGGCGACTGGGCAGCCTCTTTAGGACAGCACTGCCCACCCCCGCATGGGGGAGGGGGCTAGAAAAGGTGCCCCGAACAAATGCTTGCCCTTTACAGTCTGGTCAGCTTACCGCGGTTGACAGACTCATCCATTTTGCGGTCGAAAAATGCAATAGAAAAAGCAAAGAAAACTCCTTTTAGGAGCCTGGAACGTTCGAACATTAATGGACAGAGCCAGTACGTCGAGACCGGAGAGAAGAACAGCGCTTGTCGCGAATGAACTCCAGCGATACCGAATAGACATTGCTGCACTCAGCGAAACCCGACTTGCTGATGAAGGCTCCCAAAGAGAAGAGGGAGGTGGATACACTTTCTTTTGGAAGGGAAAGCCACAAGCCGAAGACAGGATCCATGGCGTTGGATTCGCCATCAGGACAGCCCTGCTCAAAAGCATACCTGTGCTCCCGGTTGGCATCAATGAACGCCTCATGAAATTGCGTATCCCCCTCAGCAAGTCAAGACACCTCACAATCATCAGTGTGTATGCACCCACGCTCACGAGCCCAGACGACACCAAAGAGCTGTTCTACGAACAACTTGACCAGGCCATCAGGTCAACTCCTCAAAATGACAAACTCGTCATCCTTGGGGACTTCAACGCCAGAGTAGGAAGAGACCATAGCAGCTGGGAAGACGTTCTCGGCAGACACGGAGTAGGCAAGGTCAACGACAACGGCCTGCTCCTCCTCAGCAAGTGTGCGGAACACAGCCTCTGCATCACCAGCACCTTGTTCAGGTTGGCGGACAAGTTCAAGACCACCTGGATGCACCCGAGGTCGAAACACTGGCACATGATTGATTTCATCATCGTACGTCAACGCGACATCAAGGACGTCCGGGTGACCCGCGTCATGAGAGGTGCTGAATGCTGGACTGACCACAGGCTGGTCAGGGCTGTAATGACCCTGCACATACCACCGCCACACAGAAACCGACCAAAGACTGTCAGGGCCTCCTACAATGTCGCCAGACTGAAAGACCCGACCTGCCTCTCCCAGTTCCAACAACTACTTGAAGAAAAGCTCCAAGACGGTCTGACCCCTGAGGATGGAACAGAAAAATGGTCCTCTTTTATTAAGGACATGGTCGCTGAGACTGCAAAAGAGGTCCTCGGAGCAAAAACCAGAGCCCATGAAGACTGGTTTGACGAGAACGATGAGAAGATCAAAGAAGCCCTCCATGCGAAGAACAAGTCTTACATCGAGTGGCAGAATGACCCATCATCCGTCTCCAAACACGAGAGATTCAAGACTCTCCAGGCCAAAGTGCAGACCGACCTACGTCTGATGCGGGACCAGTGGTGGCAGGACAAAGCGACTGAAGTCCAAGGCTACGCCGACTCTCACAATGCCAAGAAATTCTTTGGCTCGTTGATGACAGTCTTCGGACCCAAAGCATCAGGCTGCTCCCAGCTACTGTCCTCCGACGGCGCAACCCTGATCAAGGACCAAGAAGGACTAAGTAAGCGCTGGCAAGAACACTTCAGCAACCTGCTCAACAGGTCCTCATCAGTCGACTCGGATGCCTTGAACCAGATCCCTCAGCAGCCGATACAAGACACACTTGCAGTACCCCCCACCATTGCAGAGATCCAGAAAGCAATCCTCCAGACGAGCTCCGGTAGAGCATCAGGAAAGGACGGAATACCTGCTGAGATCTACAAGGCGGCAGGCCCCAACGCCCTAAAAGCCTTTCACGATGTCCTGCGGAGTATCTGTGAGGAGGAGAAGATGCCAGATGACTTCCGTGACGCCCTGATTGTCTCCCTCTACAAGAACAAGGGAAGCAAAGCCGACTGTGGGAACTACAGAGGCATCTCGCTACTCTCCATTGCTGGAAAGATCTTTGTCAGAGCCATCCTCAACAGACTCATCACTGTTTCCGAGCAGAACCTCCCCGAGGCGCAGTGCGGCTTCAGACCCGGCAGAAGCACTGTCGACATGATTTTTGCTGTCAGACAGCTTCAGGAGAAGTGTATCGAACAAAACATGCCCCTATACTCTGTTTTCATTGACCTGACCAAGGCCTTTGACACGGTCAACAGGGAAGCTCTTTGGACAGTCCTCGAGCGCATTGGATGCCCGCCAAAGTTTGTGAAAATGATCAAGCTCTTCCATGATGGCATGACCGGCCAGGTCCTCCTCCAGTGGAAACGTGACGGAAGCCTTCGAGATCAGCAATGGCGTGAAGCAGGGCTGTGTCTTAGCTCCGGTCCTCTTCAACGTCTTCTTCACCTGCATGCTGTCCCATGCTGTCCAAGACCTGGAGAAGGGAGTCTACTTCCGCTATCGTCTGGACGGCTCCCTCTTTGACCTTCGTCGCCTCACTGCCAAGACAAAGAGCATCAAAGATCTCCTTCAAGAAGTCCTCTTTGCCGATGACTGCGCACTGGTGGCTCATGCAGAATCCGATCTGCAAACGATGCTTGACCGCTTCTCCGATGCTTCAAAGCTCTTCGGCCTGACAATCAGCCTCGGCAAGACTGAGGTGCTTCACCAACCCGCACCAAACACCAACCCCTCGGCACCCACCATCGTCATTGACGACTCCCAGCTTGCAGACGTTGAACAGTTCAGATATCTAGGAAGTACCATCTCCTGTGATGGCTCCCTGGACAGGGAAGTTGATGCCCGAATCAGCAAAGCAAGCCAGGCGCTGGGAAGACTCCACAACAGAGTGCTTAGTCAACACAACATTCGGCTGACTACAAAACTGAGAGTTTACAACGCAGTGGTCTTGCCCTTTCTCCTCTATGGGTGCGAATCTTGGACACTGTACCGCAGACACGTCAAGAAGCTGGAGAACTTCCACATGCGAGCTCTTCGCTCCATACTCGGAATCCATTGGCAGGACCGTGTTTCCAACCTCGAGGTCCTGGACCGTGCTCACACTACAAGTATCGAGTCCATGCTCATCAAGGCCCAGCTTCGATGGGTGGGGCATGTCATCCGTATGGAAGAGCACCGTATGCCAAGGCGACTGCTGTATGGAGAGCTTCTGCACGGCAAGAGAAACCAAGGACGCCCAAAGAAACGGTACAAGGACTCGGTCAAATCAAACCTCCAGTGGTGCGAACTCAAACCAAAAGAACTAGAGGAGTGCGCCAGTGACCGACCTCTGTGGCGGGCCACAATTCACAAAGCCGCTACCAACTTCGAAAGTACTCGACGCCAAAAGCTGACTGCCGCCAGTGATCAACGCCACAGAGCAGCAGCAGCAGTGATCACGACAACGGACTTCCAGTGCCCCCACTGTTCCAGACTCTGCACCTCCAGATTGGGGCTGCAGAGCCACCTCCGCGTACATCGATGAGCTGCAGAAACGCTAACGTCATCTTCGGATCCGAAGGACTACCATCAGGTGACTGACTGTTTGTTTAATGTAGTGATATAAAACAAGTCTCAAGCTATGCCTTGTGTAAGGCCATCCACACACTACATGACTTCACTGACTGTTGTTTAATGTAGTGATATCAAACAAGTCTCAAGCTATGCCTTGTGTAAGGCCATCCACACACTACTAGACTTCACTGACTGTTGTTTAGTGCAGTGATATAAAACAAGTCTCAAGCTATGCCTTGTGTAAGGCCATCCACACACTACATGACTTCACTGACTGTTGTTTAATGTAGTGATATAAAACAAGTCTCAAGCTGTGCCGTGTGTAAGGCCATCCACACACTACATGACTCCACTGACTGTTGTTTAATGTAGTGATATCAAACAAGTCTCAAGCTGTGCCTTGTGTAAGGCCATCCACACACTACATGACTCCACTCACTATTGTTTAGTGCAGTGATATAAAACAAGTCTCAAGCTATGCCTTGTGTAAGGCCATCCACACACTACTAGACTCCACTGACTGTTGTTTAATGTACATATAGATGACTGACTGTTGTTTAATGTATATATAGATAACTGACTGTTGTTTAATGTATATATAGTGACTGACTGTTGTTTAATGTAGTGATATAAAACAAGTCTCAAGCTGTGCCTTGTGTAAGGCCATCCACACACTACATGACTTCACTGACTGTTGTTTATGCAGTGATATCAAACAAGTCTCAAGCTATGCCTTGTGTAAGGCCATCACACACTACTAGACTCCGCTGACTGTCGCAGTGTGTCAATTTTGTCAAGTACAGATATCATCATACAAGAGTGATTAATCCTTTTGAGTGTTTTTTTTCTTTCTGAAGACAAAGCAAATGTTATAGCATGAAACAGAAATATAATATTGAACAGTGCATCATCTAAAATTAGATAATCATAATATCTGTAATACAACTAAAAGATGATATTGATAATTTAAGCAAGAGAATATGACAGTTGCCATCATTTTATAAGAACCTGCATATTTAGTAGACTTGACAAGGGATATTTTCTTTGATTGAACATATAATATAAAATAATATATATAATATAAGTATATTTAAAATGCCTAAAACAATTTTTAAGTGCTCAACCCCTTGGGAGCAACATAGATAAAACAAGTTAAAAGAGGAATCTTAAAACTATCTACAAATTTGTTTCAAGCGTGTTTGCGCTGTCATCAGGATGATTGTAGATATTTTAAGATTCCTCTTTTAACTTGTTTTATCTACTATCTATCTATCTATCTATCTATCTATCTATCTAATAATATATATATATATATATATAATATAATATATAATATATATATATATATATATATATATATATATATATATAATATATATATATATAAACAAAGCTTGCTCTTATGTCTTAGATTGAAGAAATAGGGGGAGAGAACTATAAAATGCAGCTTCTAACTCACTTTCGCCCTCAACCAGTTTTCGGGCGAAAGTGACCTAAAGCTGCATTTTATAGTTCTCTGACAAGTAACCAAAAAATAACGATTTTTTACAAACAAACATACTGTGTAGGATTATCCGTTTTCAAAACTAATTTACTAAACTTTTCAGATTTCAGTTTTTGCTTAATCCTGCGTTTTTCTTGATTTGTTTTCAATAACATCATTTCGCGCATACATTCATCAAATGCGTCTCTGTCTTTCATGTGAAATAAAACTACAGTCTTTAACTGTTCTCTAAAGTCTTTTAAAACGGAGTTATAATTTTTGACATAAAATCCACACACTATCCCAGCATGTCTTCCACTGAAAGCTAGTTTTGACAAAGTTTTTCTCTTTTAACTATGTCTTTTTCTGCCGATGCAGTCATCTATAATAAATAGTGTCTGCGTTCCCTCAAACAATCTAAAAAGGCTTCTAAACACTCACTCAATTTATTGCTGGGATCAACTAAAATATGGCATCATCCGTCCATATAAACCTTCTATCATAATATGCTTTGTTCCATTTAATGTGTTGTGCAAAAATCACAATATGAGCAAAAATTATAACGATAAACTGTTTGTAACAGTCGAGGATAAATATTGTTTTTCCCACAACCAGTCTGTCCACAAAATCAATGAACAATGAGGGGTTTTTTGTCATAAAGTTTAACTGCTCCATAGTTTTATAACAGAATTTAATCTAATCCAGTATTATTATTTTATCATGCTCTCCGTCAAAACCTGTTCAGTATAATAAAATCCAATGAGGCCTAAATGCGTAAGATTAATTCCAATTTAGTTCTGTAAGATTGTTTCTATTTAGACTAATATTGATTTTGTTGCTTGTTGTTATGACCTTAATATCCTCACCATTGTGAAGAATGACGACGGTAACTTTAAGTTTTTCAACGTCTAAGTTTTGCCAGCTAATTAGAATTCCTTTAGAAGGACGTCACTAACGCCCACAACCCCATCCCTCCCCTTATCTTTTAAGACAGAAATTTCAAATATCATTGTGAACGCATCTCCTAATTTCATTTGTGGAATGAACTGTAATTTTGTAGAAACATCCTTAAAACCGTTTCTCTTCTGTGGAGATGTACTGTTATTCCCATAAACGGCTTTATTTCAATCTCTTTCCGACTATTGTCGTCTGGCATAAGACTTACATGTAAAGGGCCAGAGTTGAATGCTTTCTGAAACTTTTTTGACGGCTAAAAAATGTAAATGGGCTTATGAATTCAAATTTTATGTCCCATCTAAATATGGTTCCAATGCCATTTGAGGTCAGGTTTTTCGAACTATTTTATATTCATACTGGCCAACATTATTTGCTTCTAGATTGCGCAGCTGTTCTAGTTTAGGAAACTTTTTTGCTGTCGCCAACCTCTTTGCGTTTATAATCACCATCTTTAGTGTAATCAAAACCATACAAAGCGCCTATCTCACCATCTGTTCAAAGTCCGCAACGTCTGCAAGGTCTTTTAATTCTAAGTTATACACCTTACAGGTGCTAATGTAACTCCCGGTTCTTCTGGCCCCCGCGACATTTTTTTAGTACAGTTTATTATTTTATTTCCAAAACAATGTGCAGGTATCACATTTTAACGACTTTTCCCTGTTTTGTCTGTGATCTTTATATTAAATGATCCAACCCTCCCACAAACTAATCTTTTAAACTGTAATTAGGAATTGTATAATTTCATAATCGCAATATGCAGCTTTCCCTGATGGAAGAGCTCTTAAAACAGTTGAGGGCCTTCCATCATATAAGTTTTCATCATGCTTAGCTCGTCCAAATGAACATAAAGTAATGAATGTAATGCAAGATCGAGCGGACCTTTCCCCCTCATAAGTAGTTTTGTCTGGTGTAACATAAATCTTTGAGTGTCCTGATGTCAGCTCCAAAGCCTAACATTTTAGCTAGCTCTTTATCAAAAAAGTAATTTGCTTCTTCAGGTTTGAATGTTAATATTGTTTTTAGATTTGCATTGTTAAGTTTGAGAGTAATGTCGAAGTTACTCATGGCTTCTTTTAGTGATCAAAACCCATAATAACCATCAGGTATTGTTAACTGGCTAACTAAGTTTCTCCCCTGTCATATTTTTTAATCTTATTATTCTTCTTAGTTTCGCTTATATTAACCATACGACTTTGTAAAATATTTCATGGAGTGCGACCATTTTGGTTCCGCAATCGTTCTTAACAGCATGTATCTAAAATCGAAGGAGGGTCTTGAGTTGTTATTGTTACAAACATTTTTAAAACGAAATAAAAATGAGCGCATTTAAATATACTGATGCAAAATATTCTGTTGGGGCCGCACTACAATCTTAAAAAAATAACAACTGAATACTCTTGACATTTCTGTGACCCAGACTGACACCTTTCAAGTAAAGGTCAGTACTCCATTAAGCAGATATCTTAACCCCCCTATTAAAAAAGACTACATCCCGAAAGTGTGGTTTAGTCATCCGATGCAGTTTTATCAGAACCATTTAAACTTTGCTGTGTTTTTGGCATCAACTGGGTGTGGAGTATCATATGCTGATCATTTAAATCATCCTGAACCTTTGGTGAGGTCAGTGTAATAGATTCATTTTTATTACACATTTAGACGTATTTTGACTGAACTGCAAGCACCATTACCAAATGACAAAACGTTTTAAATCCATTTAGCAACAGAATAGACATGAAGGCTTTGAAAGGATTTGTAACGAATTCAATATTAATGTTAAGACAGACTTTAGACAAAAGTGGACCGCAATCATGGCTTAGGCACACCCTTATTTTTGGGCGTGCACAGAAAGTATAACTATGACTGGGATCCTCCTTATACATCTTTCTCTTCAGCAACAACTGTTTCACCTAGGTCCATAGATGCAAGAGCATAAAACAGCGTGGACAACATTTATTTTAGACACTTCTAAGGGCCTAACTAGAGCGGGAATAGACGAATAAAACGACTCTATTCGTACTTACGTTTGGGTGTTTGCTAGGTTCGCAAGCACAAACGAGATCGAGCATAACTGATCCTTCTACTGGTTTTGATGCACAAAAACAATACTTAGCAAAGTTAGAAGGACGCCATTAATTCTACAGTTGATTTGCCTTCAAGTGTTAAAAGGTACCAACATGTTTTACAATACGCAAGATCGAAAGTAGACTTTGCTGTTGGCACTGGTTTATATATGCTACCTTCTGACCTCAGACTCCAGATAGGAACAATAATAAACTACACAATGAAATCCTTGTGGCAGGTAATGAACAGAAGGTCGGACAAAAACGACATAAATTCTGAGCCAGTAATATTGCAAACAATAAAAAACAAGATGACCCCCCAAGATAAGTCATCCAATCCCTGAGGTCCAAAGCCCAAAGACCGTTGAAGACCGCAAAAAAAGTAATGACCATGAATATGAAAAGACAGCACTTGTTATTGGATTAACTGCCTAGGATTACTTGGTCTTTATCTTACTAAATAGTAACCCAACTATTAAGAGAACTAATGCCCATAAGTGCTCAGCCATAAAGCCAACTACTTTGCTTGCAGTAGACAAAGCCAGCTAACGATACTCCCTAATATACCTGGTAAAGAGTCTATACTTTACCGGCTAATTTTTTTTAATAAACTCGCAAGATGATCAAGTTGTTTTTTTACCCATGATTATCAGGGGTGATGGAGGCGATGGGGTGGAGGCACTGAACTTTGACCACCGCCGGCTGTAATAGCCATCACCATGTACTTATTGCAAATCCTAAGCGTTATAACGCTTGCTAATGTGACTCCCTGCTCTCTAAACAGTGTTTTTATTCGTTCTGCTAGCGTTGTGTTTTCATATAAATTTGTTTGGATAGTTTCTCTTACTTCGCTCACTTGAGTTTGTAATTGTTCTCGGTTAGTATTCAACACTTCTAGTCTAGCTAATCTTTCTATATTAAGTTCATCTAGTCTTGTTTCTATTCTTTCTTTAACATCACGCCCTAAGTTGGCGTTGTCAGCCTCAGCAAGTTTTCTTTTCTTTTTCTATACGCTCCTTTAGTTCAGTCAGTTTTTGCTAAATTGTTTAATAATTCCCCTCGGATGGTTCTTAAAGCATCGATCAAGGGCTAATAATTCTCTCTCAGGTAGCCGTGGTTCATGTATAGTTTTTAATGCTGTTTCTTCTTCTTCAGTGAGTTCTGCTCCTATTGTATTTATTACTTCGTTCGCTGTTTGAATAAATCTTCAGGTTTTGTTTTTGTATTTGGCTACCTGTTGGGAGTTTTTGTAGTGTGTTTTGATGTTTAGCAATTTCATCCCATTTAATTCTGGTTTAGTAAAGCCAAGGCGATCCCCGCTCGCTTGCACGGAGCCTTTGTCTAATTGCCTCCCAGCCTACAAACCTTGATGGGTTTCGTTTATGCGTAAGCTGAATAAGTTCTCCTTGATTGTTTTTTACATAAAATGGTCATCTTTACTTTAAAAATCATCAGGTATATAGCTCCTGGAGGTTCTACTCCTAAACTTTTGTATAATGATCTGACCTACTTTCTGTTAAATCACGCCTTTGCCGCGCTTCTACTAATTCATCATGTATTGAGAGCCCTGAGCGATGCTGCTCCCAAGGAGAATCACTCATGCCGTCTCCAGGATTAAAACCATAATCTTCTTCGCCTTCAATGCCTGCCATGTTTTAAATAATTAACTTTTTATTTGTTTTATAAAAAATGTCACAAATATATGGCTCGATTCTCAACCCGTATAGAAGACTGAAAGAGCCCCATGGCGTGAAGGGAAATAAACGAATATTACTGTTCCAAATAATCCATCTACTATTGATGCGATCAAATTCTTACTGTTAGATTTCCAGACCTAGGAGCGGGATGTGATTGTGCCAGGCTCTGCGCGTCTTACTTTCAAAATAGAACTCAAATCAGAAACAGACCCAAACAGGACAGTTGTCCAAAATCTGGGACGGGCAATCGTTAAGAAAATTCGTAAAACTTGAGGGGCAAGAAGTATTTTCTTACACAATGCAGACATATTTTTAACCTATTCTGATCTATGGCTAACCGGGGACGAAAGGGCTGATCTTGCGTTTCAAGGAATTGAAAATGATGATGCACTAAAACATAGAATAGACGCCGCAGATGTTAAAGACAACAAAAAGCATGTAGCTGTAAGTTATGCGTATGGAAATCGCTTTTTCATACCCCTAGATTTGAGTTGTTAAAAGCGCATGCCCCATACTTTCAAGGACGTTTTAAAGACAGATTGTCATATGAACTAACTTTTAATGACTACAAACATGTTATTCTATCTACAGACACTGAAGCAAAGTACAGCATTTCTGACATCTCGTTAGAGTTTGACGTTGTTAGCAACCCTGACTTAGCGAGGCTGATGGGCTACAATACAGTCACAATAGTAATATATTACGAAAGAGTGCATCATCATTCAACATATCCCAAAAGCAGGCAACACTATATGGAATTTTAGTTTTCGCACCACAGCAGATCACTTAAAGGTATTTTATTGCTGTGTGAAGATGAAGAACCATTCAAAAGACAAACTGAAAAGTTTTTTAAATCCTAAAATAACAAAAGTGCAATGTACAATTGAGGGTAGTCCTAACCAAATCTACGCTAGCGGGCTTAAACCTTATCAACATTTTGATGAAATAAGAAAATTGTTCGGGGTGGGAGGTGTAGAAATCCAACAGTTGACCTTGGTCTAAAGATCTACATCTTCACAGTGTTAGACTTGATGATTATTTAACACGAAATACGGCTATGGATTGACCTAAGGTCAACAGAGGATAATGAGTTGTATGAAGTGGAGAAAGGTTAAAGACATAATAAACATTCAAATTGATAAAGAAAAAGAGGCCGACAAACCACTTAACGTATTTGTTTTTAATATATGAGCGCAGGCTGAATATTGAAAAAAACGATTAAAAGAAATAAAATACTAAAATTATTTTTATTTTAAAAAAGCATGTCTGTTCAGCATTATCCAAAAGTACCTAAAGAAGAGATAGTAGGCAACTCTGCTGTTATAGAAGGCAACATTGACCCCAGGGTCGTCTCTGCTGCTGTAGAACACCCTGAAGTAAAAACCTTCAGATTAACAAACATTACACAAATGCAACAAAAACTAGAGCAGGACCTTTCAAAATACAGCAAAGCCAAACGAAGGTATTCTGCTGCCTTTAATGCTGTTACTTATGTTAATAATACTGGGGCATCCACTATAAGCGCTGCATCAGCAGGAACGAGTGTTGGTCTCTTAGCAACGGGCATAGGCGCACCCGCAGCTTTACCTCTAGGCGGTTTGTCTTTAGCTCCGCCTGTGCTCATTAGCTGTAGTGCTGCTAGCAAAAAAAATAAAAACTAAACTCCAAAAGCACACAGCTATGGTTCAACTAATAAACAGCTAAACTTAGTTCCTCAATCTGATAATAAATAAGCACTAGCTGACTCAAACATCACAGATGAAGAATTTAGTCGTTTACCAGGCTGATTTTAATGACTACAAAAGACAAAAGTTGATCTTCAAAGAAAGGCAAGGACAATTTTTCTCAACAGCCAGGCACCGATCAGATAAAAAAGGAATGTTTAAAAAAGTAGACGAGACATTAAACTCTGTTCTAAACAGCTCACGTTAACAACGTCAAAGGGTGTTTATACTTTAGTTTATGAGTCTAAACACAAAAAGACCATTGATATTGATTAATTATTTTTTGATTTAAATAAATATTTTGAGTTAAAAAGAAACTCAGCATGGATAAGATATATGAAGGGCCGGACGAATGTTTGAAAGAATGCAAGAAGATTTATCAAGAGCACTGAATGAATATTGATTTAGAAGTCATTAATCCAGCAAACGTACGGGCAAGTGTTGGTCATGCTATTTCTCAAGTTCCAAGTAAACTAACAATAGACCCGCCAGTTAAAGTAATGTTAGCTGTTTAATTGACTATATAACAATAAATGAAGAAAATCTAGAAGTCTGGGTCTAAACTAAACAGCAGACTATTCTTTCCTCTAATGACTTAACACCCGGTTGGCAGACGAACTGCTTACAACAGTTTGATGTGGCCGCTGAGAAGCTAAAATGAGAGGCTCTGGTTGGTCAAGGCGAAGTCCTAGAGATCAGATTAAAACAGTCTAAGTATGCGCCGATTGTTGGCAAGGCTTACATTCCGCTGCCCCCAGCATTAGTTGCAAAAAGAGCAGTTTAAAACATAAAGAAATACAGACAACAAATGTTTTATGTGGTGTGTTCTCGCAAGGCTGCATCACGTCGGCAAAAACGCAGACAGAGTGTCTAACATATGGGATTACATTAATGATCTTAACTTCGATGGAATATCCTTTCCTGTTAGCGTAGATCAAATTGATCAGTTGAAGAACAAAACAAACCAATAACTGTTAATGTCTACACATGGGATGAGGAAACAAATCTACAACCCATTAAAGTGTCCAAGAACAGTCCAACGATTGGCGAGCCAGACAAAAATCAGTGGACTTACTACTGATGTTTCACCAGCAGGGCTACCGTATTACACATTGATACAACAATGAGTAGATTATTGCGGCATACTTCAAAGCAAGGACTTAAGCAAGAATTCTGTAGAAAATGTTTAACAAGAATTCCATCTGTGCAAGCCGCGAGTGAACATAAAAACATTGTAATTAACCCAGTTGACTGTAATACAGAACTAATTACGCCCCCAGAAGGTAGTAAAGTTAGTTTTAAGAACTGAAACGGATGCAAAATTCCCCATATGTTGTTTACGCAGACTTCGAATCACTCATTGTTCCTTATGAAGGGCCAACCCCCCAGAGACTTCCAAAAACAGCCTTTGTGAGTAATCATCAGATTTGTTCATTTGCTTTTCATTGTTGTCAGGTCAGATGGCGCCCATTCAACGCCAGAATTATATAGAGGACCAAATGCGGCTAGAAGATTTTTACAGCGCATGCAAAAGGTGCGTAATGACTGTTTCTAATAATCTGAATTTATCTGAAATCATAATGATGCCTGAAGACCAAGAACAGTATGACTCAGCCACACATTGTTGGATTTGTGGTTTAGAACTCAGTGAAGAAGCAACAAATCCGACAGTAAGAGACCATGATCACATTAGCGGAAAGTTTAGAGGAGCAGCACACAGTAAATGCAATCTTCAACTAAAGTTTGAACCAAAGACATGGAAGCTGCCTATATTCTTTCACAACTTGCGAGGTTTACGACTCTCACCTTATAATGCAAGCAGTAACCGACGCCTTTAGGGTGTCATGCATTGCACAGTCATCAAAAAGTACATGTGTTTCACTTTAAATAACATGTCTTTTTATGACTCTATGCAGCACATGATGGGATCATTAGAGTCACTGGCTATGTCCTTAAAGTCCTGCCCAATAACGGAAGAATATTTTGACCCAACTCTTGTCAGAAAGGGAATATATCCTTATGAATACATGAACAGTTGGGAAAGGTTTGAAGAAGACACACTTCCTCCTAAAGTTGCGTTCTGTTCTAGTCTTAAAGGAAAGGAAATCAGTGATTCCGATTACCAGCATGCTCAAGATGCGTGGCAGAAGTTAGAGTGTAAAAACGATGGGAGACTTTCATGATTCATACTTGATGGCAGATGTATGTTTGTATGGCGGACGTCTTTGAAAATACAGAAAGACCTGCATGAAACATTACAGTCTGGATCCTGCGCATTACATTTCTGCGCCTGGGATGAGCTGGGACGCTTCTTAAAGTTTACTGGAGTACAGATTGATTTATTGTCTGACCTACCAATGATTCAGATGATTGAAAACAGATTGCGTGGGGAATTAGTATGGCGTCGCATCATTATTGTAAAGCAAACAACAAATCTTGGACGACTATGATCCAAGTAAAAGGTCTAACTATCTCATGTATTTAGACGCAAACAATCTGTATGGTTGGGCAATGGCGCAATCGCTTCCATTACGTAACTTTAAAATGTACACAGAAGACAACCCGAATAATATTCAAAAGGCATTAAAGTGGTTGGGCAGTTTGACGCCGGGTCAACAGCGTGGATACATCTAGAAGTTGACTTAGAATATCCTCAGGAACTCCATGACCTGCATAATGACTATCCGTTAGCAGCAGAAAGTCTGAAGATGGCAAAAACAGAGCCGCCTAAACTTGTGCCTAATCTTCGTGGCAAAAAAAATTATGTCTGTCATTACAGACTCTACAATTTATTTAAGGCATGGTTTAAAGTTGAGAGCAGTTCATCGTAAATTGCTTTGATCAAGAACAGTTCATGAAACCATACATCATGAAGAACACTGATCTTAGAACTAAATCCACAGATGCTTCAGAAAAAGACTTTTTCAAGCTGATGAACAACAGCTGTTTTGGAAAGACTATGGAAAATCCGCACAAGCGTAAAGATGTCAGATTGGTCACCAAAGAGAACGAAGCAATTAAGCTGACTCAAAACCAAATTATCAGGACTTTAGAAGGTTTCATGATCAGCTTTTTGGCATAATGATGAAAAAAAAAGAAAGTCAAATTGGACAAACCTGTATTTATCGGGTTTACTGTTTTTAGAATTATCAAGCTTTTGATGTTAGAATTTCTTTATGACTACTTTAAGCCCTCGTATCCTGAGTCCAGAGTACTTTACACAGATACAGATAGTTTTGTTATAGATATCCCTACTGAAGACATCTATAAAGACATGGAAATAGAAGTAGCTAAAGGGCAAGCAGATGTACGACACATCCGATTATCCTAAAGATTCGCCTTTTGCATTCAATTACTAACAAGAAGGTTTTAGGAAAGATGAAGGATGAATTATCTGAAAGGTGATCAAGGGGTTTGTTGGTTTAAGGTCGAAAATGTACAGTATTTCGAGCCAGGAGAAAACCATTAAGAAAGCAAAAGGAATATCTCGCAGTGTTGTGCAGTCAAACATATCGCATGACAACTATAAAGAAGCATTGTTTGACAATAAGACTTTTCATCATGACAACGTAAAACTGCGATCTAATCTACATGAGATCAACACAACTGTTGTAACAAAGAAGTCATTAGATAGAACAAACACAAAACGAGTATTTTGTTAATCCAGAGTTTTCATATGCAATCGGCATTGGAGAACGGTCATAATTAATATCTTCTTCGGTATATATTTTTCCTTAACTTTATCTATAAGATCAATCATATCATCCTCCAATTCAGACAAATTTTTTCCCACGTTTGCTTGATGTGCCCGAACTTTTTTTTATATTTCAAGATATTCTTTCCCCCATGTTTGATAATTTGGGATTTTGGGTTGTAGGTGATCTTGATGCATTGCCATGTGCTGATGAATCCTCGCAAATGTTGCACTAATAGCAAACTCAAATCAAATAATTCTTCTATTAATTCCAAGGTCTTTTCCTTTATCATTCTTGTTTCATTCTGTGCTTCCTTCTGAGCCTCCATTTTAGACTCAATATATTTATGTAAATTAATTAAAGCGGAACTGTGTCTGGTGGGATTATCTGCAGTTTCTCCCTCACACAAGAATCTTTGAGGAGCCGTTGTTTCGTTGTGTCAGTTTCTCGTAAATAATACACGGGCGGATTCATTTTTACAATTCTTTTTATTTCATATGGATCGACACTCCAAACTGGATCGGTTGCCCTGATGCGAGTGTCCCCTTCTGCTTCCTCCCCCCCGTAAATAAAGGTACCTTACTTTTAAACCAAACGGTAATAGTTTGCTGGTGTACTGGAGTCATCCTTCAACAGCATTTATTGTTTGTTTTTTGATTGCTTGTACTGTTTTAGACCTTTAAATTCTTCATTATTCATTGCACGTAAGACTGAGGGCAGTCTTCTAACCCATTCTGTGTTGCGAGAATTGTCAATCAGCTCTCTGTGATACTGGTAGGAGAAAAGTCTTTCAGATAACTGTTTGTTAAAGTTTTCAACCAAAGCCTGTGATCTGTGAACTCCCGGAATGCCTCTTTTAATGGTAACTCTATGTTTTAACAATAATTGATTCACGTCGGCCTTTAAATTCTTTCCATCATCACTTGAATCATGCGAGGATAAGTTAAAGGACCTCGTTGGTATATCATTGTATGGCAACAGCACAGCAGAAGCACTCTTTTGTGTTAATGGTTCCGCATCTTTGTACCTTGAAGCTATTCAATGACTGTAAGTGCGTACTTAAATCTTTTTCGTCTAATCGTATCATGGGTAAATATAGAAGGTCCATTTGATGGGTGTCGTTCGTGTTGTGTTGACAAAGTGGTGGTCTCTGTATTCGTTTAGGCGCTGGTAAATAAATTTGCCAAATCGCTTGTTTAGATAACCATTCTTTGCTGTTTGTTCACTAACTCCAGCCGCTTGGCTTAGCTTTTTAATTGCCGTAATTCCCTTCCAATATCCTTTTGGCGAATAAAAATTTTGTTCATTTTTTATTCAGCCAATATTATGCGCAACAAAATACACGACGGTCATACCAAAGACGATAAACAACGATTTCTTGCATCTTTTGTTTTTCTGATGGATGATAAAAGTCGCTGAATTTTGGTGGGGCAATGTCCTCAATTGGTTTGCCTGTTACAAGATAATATTCTTTTATTGCCTGGTCAACGTCTTTAAATGTGTAAGCTGCATGCCCTGTTTTTTTCAGTGTGTTATTAATAAAATCTAACTGCTCAATTCTCGCTTTCATAGTGATCTTGTGCTGCAGCTAGTTGCTCCACAGCTTTGTTATGTCTTTTTCTCTCTCCGTCATCCCGCAGTTTACTAAAATGCGTAATTACTTCCGCTAAAAGCAAGCGCATTCACCACTGCACCACCTATCATCATTACGAGTGAAGCCATTTTTATAATGTTTTTTTCTTTTTACATATATTATATTCTCTGGAATTATTCCCTGCTTAACTAGAAAATCTTTCGTAGCAAACGAAGCTCCAATAATAGCAATCATTTTGCTGAATCCTCAAAGTCTAGTTTTGCCAAGATCTGCTGGTTTTATTTTTAACAGGCTTTTACCAAGCATTGTGTATCCTACACTTAGACCTCCAATAACAGCAGAAGGTATACAAGGTTGGCGACAGTTTTTTCGGTGCTCATTTTAAAAAAAATAAAATAATTATAATTAATAAAAAACATGAACACCGATGAACTGCTAGAGCTACAGAGCGGCCTAAACCGTCTTGGTCTTACAAAAGAAGAAGTTGATGATCAAGCTATTATGCCCAAAAAGGAGAGGTTGTATTCTTTGGCAGCATGTGGAAAAACAAACAGTTCCTCGAACTGAATTCAGCAATAGAACAAATTCAACAGATGTCGCCACAAGACATTGTAAAGTATCACAACAGGTATGAAGCGCAGCTGGGATCGAGAATGGTGAAAAGTGTGGGCAAACGGTTCTTAGTTTGTACACTAAACTAGTCAGTAGATTTGCTCCCATTGATTCTGAACAAGACTTTATGTATGATTTAAACGCAGATCCAGTTTTTAACAAAGTCATTAGAGTCTCTAGGATGTGATCTATATTACAGATTTGGAACATTGTTATCGCCATTAATCATGGGATTAATTACTTTTAATCATATAGATTTTATTTCCCTTCAAAATGACCGAGCCAGAAAATCAGCAGAATCAGAAAACACTGAATCAGGTGGAGAAAGTAACCAAGCCAGAAAATCAGCAGAATCAGAAAACACTGAATCAGGTGGAACCAGTGAAAAGCATCCTCATCCTGGGCGTGTTAAAGCAGGAAAAAAATTAGCAGAGTGGAACAGACAAAAAAAATACAGTTACAATCACAGAATATAACTCATCACGAAAACATAACACCGCCAACGCCAGAACAAGTTGATCAATGCCAGCTATAAAAACTCCATGTGATTCAAGGCCTATAGCACCAAAGTCTACAGGAATATTGAACTTAAAACTGTTGTCATTTTTGGCGCCCTTTTCGTTGGATGGGGAAACTGTATATGCGTCGCTCATTATTGTAAAGCAAACACAATACTTGACGACTAGATCCAAGAAAAGTCTAACTATCTCATGTTTTAGACGCAAACAATCTGTATGGTTGGGCAATGCGCAATCGCTTCCATTACGTAACTTTAAAATGTAACAGAGACAACCCGAATAATATTCAAAAGGCATTAAGTGGTTGGCAGTTTGACGCCGGGTCAACAGCGTGGATACATTCTAGAAGTTGACTTAGAATATCCTCAGGAACTCCAGACCTGCATAATGACTATCCGTTAGCAGCAGAAAGTCTGAAGATGGCAAAACAGAGCCGCCTAAACTTGTGCCTAATCTTCGTGGCAAAAAAATTATGTCTGTCATACAGACTTCTACAATTTATTTAAGGCATGTTTAAAGTTGAGAGCAGTTCATCGTATAATTGCTTTTGATCAAGAACAGTTCATGAAACCATACATCATGAAGAACACTGATCTTAGAACTAAATCCACAGATGCTTCAGAAAAAGACTTTTTCAAGCTGATGAACAACAGCTGTTTTGGAAAGACTATGGAAAATCCGCACAAGCGTAAAGATGTCAGATTGGTCACCAAAGAGAACGAAGCAATTAAGCTGACTTCAAACCAAATTATCAGGACTTTAGAAGGTTTCATGATCAGCTTTTTGGCATAATGATGAAAAAAAAGAAAGTCAAATTGGACAAACCTGTATTTATGGGGTTTACTGTTTTAGAATTATCAAAGCTTTTGATGTTAGAATTTCTTTATGACTACTTTAAGCCCTCGTATCCTGAGTCCAGAGTACTTTACACAGATACAGATAGTTTTGTTATAGATATCCCTACTGAAGACATCTATAAAGACATGGAAATAGAAGTAGCTAAAGGGCAAGCAGGATGGTACGACACATCCGATTATCCTAAAGATTCGCCTTTGCATTCATTACTAACAAGAAGGTTTTAGGAAAGATGAAGGATGAATTATCTGGAAAGGTGATCAAGGGGTTTGTTGGTTTAAGGTCGAAAATGTACAGTATTTCGAGCCAGGAGAAAACCATTAAGAAAGCAAAAGGAATATCTCGCAGTGTTGTGCAGTCAAACATATCGCATGACAACTATAAAGAAGCATTGTTTGACAATAAGACTTTTCATCATGACAACGTAAAACTGCGATCTAATCTACATGAGATCAACACAACTGTTGTAACAAAGAAGTCATTAGATAGAACAAAACACAAAACGAGTATTTGTTAATCCAGAGTTTTCATATGCAATCGGGCATTGGAGAACGGCATAATTATATATCTTCTTCGGGTATATATTTTTCCTTAACTTTATCTATAAGATCAATCATATCATCCTCCAATTCAGACAAATTTTTTCCCACGTTTGCTTGATGTGCCCGAACTTTTTTTTATTATTTCAAGATATTCTTTCCCCCATGTTTGATAATTTGGGATTTTGGGTTGTAGGTGATCTTGATGCATTGCCATGTGCTGATGAATCCTCGCAAATGTTGCACTAATAGCAGAACTCAAATCAAATAATTCTTCTATTAATTCCAAGGTCTTTTCCTTTATCATTCTTGTTTCATTCTGTGCTTCCTTCTGAGCCTCCATTTTAGACTCAAATATATTTATGTAAATTAATTAAAGCGGAACTGTGTCTGGTGGGATTATCTGCAGTTCTTCCTTCACAAAAGATCTTTGAGGAGCCGGTTGTTTCGTTGTGTCAGTTTCTCGTAAATAATACACGGGCGGATTCATTTTTACAATTCTTTTTATTTCATATGGATCGACACTCCAAACTGGATCGGTTGCCCTGATGCGAGTGTCCCCTTCTGCTTCCCCCGTAAATAAAGGTACCTTACTTTTAAACCAAACGGTAATAGTTTGCTGGGTGTACTGGAGTCTCCTTCAACAGCATTTATTGTTTGTTTTTTGATTGCTTGTACTGGTTTTAGACCTTTAAATTCTTCATTATTCATTGCACGTAGAACTGAGGGCAGTCTTCTAACCCATTCTGTGTTGCGAGAATTGTCAATCAGCTCTCTGTGATACTGGTAGGAGAAAAGTCTTTCAGATAACTGTTTGTTAAAGTTTTCAACCAAAGCCTGTGATCTGTGAACTCCCGGAATGCCTCTTTTAATGGTAACTCTATGTTTTAACAATAATTGATTCACTCGGCCTTTAAATTCTTTTCCATCATCAACTTGAATCATGCGAGGATAAGTTAAAGGACCTCGTTGGTATATCAGTTGTATGGCAACAGCAACAGCAGAAGCACTCTTTTGTGTTAATGGTTCCGCATCTTTGTACCTTGAAGCTATGTCAATGACTGTAAGTGCGTACTTAAATCTTTTTCGTCTAATCGTATCATGGGGTAAATATAGAAGGTCCATTTGATGGGTGTCGTTCGGTGTTGTGTTGACAAAGTGTGGTCTCTGTATTCGTTTAGGCGCTGGTAAATAAATTTGCCAAATCGCTTGTTTAGATAACCATTCTTTTGCTGTTTGTTCACTAACTCCAGCCGCTTGGCTTAGCTTTTTAATTGCCGTAATTCCCTTCCAATATCCTTTTGGCGAATAATAAATTTTGTTCATTTTTTATTCAGCCAATATTATGCGCAACAAAATACACGACGGTCATACCAAAGACGATAAACACGATTTCTTGCATCTTTTGTTTTTCTGATGGATGATAAAAGTCGCTGAATTTTGGTGGGGGCAATGTCTCAATTGGTTTGCCTGTTACAAGATAATATTCTTTTATTGCCTGGTCAACGTCTTTAAATGTGTAAGCTGCATGTCCCTGTTTTTTCAGTGTGTTATTAATAAAATCTAACTGCTCAATTCTCGCTTTTCATAGTGATCTTGTGCTGCAGCTATTTTGCTCCACAGCTTTGTTATGTCTTTTTCTCTCTCCGTCATCCCGCAGTTTACTAAATGCGTAATTACTTCCGCTAAAAGCAAGCGCATTCACCACTGCACCACCTATCATCATTACGAGTGAAGCCATTTTTATAAATGTTTTTTTCTTTTTACATATTTATATTCTCTGGAATTATTCCCTGCTTAACTAGAAAATCTTTCGTAGCAAACGAAGCTCCAATAATAGCAATCAGTTTTTGCTGAATCCTCAAAGTCTAGTTTGCCAAGATCTGCTGGTTTTATTTTTAACAGGCTTTTACCAAGCATTGTGTATCCTACACTTAGACCTCCAATAACAGCAGAATGGTATACAAGGTTGGCGACAGTTTTTTCGGTGCTCATTTTTAAAAAAAATAAATAATATAATTAATAAAAAACATGAACACCGATGATCTGCTAGAGCTACAGAGCGGCCTAAACCGTCTTGGTCTTACAAAAGAAGAAGTATGATGATCAAGCTATTATGCCCAAAAAGGAGAGGTTGTATTCTTGGCAGCATGTGGAAAAACAAAACAGTTCCTCGGAACTGAATTCAGCATAAGAACAAATTCAACAGATGTCGCCACAAGACATTGTAAAGTATCACAACAGGTATGAAGCGCAGCTGGGAATCGAGAATGGTGAAAAGTGTTGGGCAAACGGTTCTTAGTTGTACACTAAACTAGTCAGTAGATTTGCTCCCATTGATTCTGAACAAGACTTTATGTATGATTTAACGCAGGATCCAGTTTTAAACAAAGTCATTAGAGTCTCTAGGGTGTGATCTATATTACAGATTTGGAACATTGTTATCGCCATTAATCATGGGATTAATTACTTTTAATCATATAGATTTTATTTCCCTTCAAAATGACCGAGCCAGAAAATCAGCAGAATCAGAAAACACTGAATCAGGTGGAGAAAGTAACCAAGCCAGAAAATCAGCAGAATCAGAAAACACTGAATCAGTGGAGACCAGTGAAAAGCATCCTCATCCTGGGCGTGTTTAAAGCAGGAAAAAAATTAGCAGAGTGGAACAGACAAAAAAAATTACAGTTACAATCACAGAATATAACTCATCACGAAAACATAACACCGCCAACGCCAGAACAAGTTGATTCAATGCCAGCTATAAAAACTCCATGTGATTCAAGGCCTATAGCACCAAAGTCTTCATGGAATATTGAACTTAAAACTGTTGTCATTTTTGGCGCCCTTGCTGCTGTTGGGGGCGGTTATTACGGTTATAAAATATATAAACAATGGCAACAAGAACCAAAGCAGTCAAAAGAATCTGAACCACTAAATACAGAAGACAAAAGCATGCCAAAACCACCAACAACAAAAGATCGTTTTGATCCATTTGAAATGTAATAATATTTTAAGAACTTAATTTTAAATTTTTTTGAAAAAAATAGATCATGGCATATTATAAAATGGTGGAGTAAATAAATAAAGACATGGAGTCTATAAAAGACATTTCCATAGACCAGAAATTGTAATCAATGCGGTTGCTTAGGATGTAAGAACTTCATTAAAATCTATGCTAACCAATCTTGCGCAGAGAACGCTGAGCAAGATATTCTCAGCGATGGCGCGTTTTTTGAGGCGTGTGTGTACTAATTAGACATCTGCTGTTTAAGACAAAAACATAGATTGTATTGTTTTTTTGATAATTATAAGATAACTTGAATAAGAACTTGGTTGTACTTAGAGATGACTTAATGTAACTTAAGTAAGAACTTGAGGTGACTTGATCAAGAACTTATTAAGAACTTGATGTAACTTAATTAAGAACTTAATTAAGAACTTAATTAAGAACTTGGGGTAACTTGATTAAAAACTTAATTAAGGACTTGGGGTAACTTAATCAAGAACTTAATTAAGGACTTGGGGTAACTTGGGGTGCCTTGGGTGACTTGGGGGTGACTTGGGGTAACTTGGGGTGACTTGGGGTGAAGGTGTTAAGTGTCTCAAAGTGGAACTGGGAGCCACTTGCTTGTGACTGAACAGGTTGTGTCCCGCGCGCACCTCAATCAACTAGGCCAAGTGATCACATAGGGTCGTTTGGCCTAGTTTGCCGCTGAGCTTTGCAGGTACTGCCGCGCTTTGCAGGTCAAGCGATCATATATGATCACTTGGCCTAGTTTGCCTCCGAGCTTTGCAGGTGCTCCGTGCTGACGTCATTGGCGGCAGTTTGCCGCGCTTTGCAGGTCAAGCGATCATATATGATCACTTGGCCTAGTTTGCTGCTGTGCTCCTCTTTTCTCAACCAGGCTTGCAACTGGCTTTGGCAGAGTTACAGCAGTAATTGCTGTAGCCGAGCTTTTATGGCGGCTCTAATCGCCAGTAGTAGTACATCCGTCATTGTATATTTGGAGCATTTATATGGAGATAGTGCTGGCTACAAACTACTCCTCTCCATACTGGTAGATGTACTAAGGTCTGCCTAGCCCTATCTAGTTTTGCCAGAACCCCCGAAAATCGCTATTTAGTTGCATAAGTCTAATAATGGTTTGGCGTTTGCTACACAGTTCATTTATACTGATTCCTAGCTTGTGAAATTTAGGATAGTTATAAAAACACACAGAAAGTTGAATAAGTTTTCTAGCATACGAATCAGCCATGTTCACCTGCGTCTTAAGAAATGAACGCCATGTTTGAAGCGTTTTTTGTTTTTTTAAACATGACTTGAGCTGTTTCAAGCCAGCGCCCAACAATTAACGCGTGATGGATTGTTCTGCTTTGGCCGACTTTCAACAATGCAGCGCCATTTATTAGATAAGGAACCATCTCATCAATAGTCAAACACATATTGAAACCGGCTACATCTTGTTCAGCAATATTTCTTTCAGCGTTTTCATTTTCTTGAACCAACAAACCTTTAAGATAGTCGTGCATTTCCAAAGCAGTCGGTTCACTTTTTTCTTTTTCTGTTCCTTCCAAAAAAGCAATGCTTCTTTTTGGTTTAACTGGTAGAAAACATGCTTCGCCTAGTTCTTTTTTTGACAAATACTCTAACATGCTAGTGAAGTAAACCTTGTGATCTTGAATAGCACAAGCCTGTTCTTCGTAAACCTGTTAGCCATTTTAAAATAAAACACAACCAAAACACAGTGGTCACACCGGAGCACAGTCAAAAAACAACCTTCTTGTGCGGCAGTCCGGGAAAGAATGGTGAAACTGGTCTTTCTTTTGTGATTGCACACAATGTGCGGTTAACCTGGTCAGGTGAGCGCCACAGCC
>JAFLJL010014148.1:86480-88061 GCA_018398815.1 Conus ventricosus | reverse complement strand
GTCAAACTCTGCACTTGTCTGTATTTCGATGTGTTTTGGTTACTTCATTTTTCCGTGTGTTTTCTCAACGCAGGATCGCTTAGACTTTTGAAAGTACACTCATCTAAAAGTCCTTGATGTCTGCTTTTCGGACATACCAAACATGATGTTAACACGGACCAAACATAACACGTAAAATAAATTCCAAAAACGCCAAAAACGTTACATAGGCGGGGGTTTTAGCGCGAGTAGCTGTGTGCGGGAGGGGGAAACTCATGTTGCACGCATACGCAGGGATAGTGTTAATACAAATAAATTAACACTTTCAATCGCGGATGAAGCATTTTCTAAACCCCAAATCTCAGCATCATATACAAGTACGGGTCAATCTGGGAATCCAAAAGCTTCACGAACAACTTTAAGGAGTTATCATTTAGTTGATTCAACTTGCAAATAATGCTAATGGCACCTCGTTTCCCTTTCCTTGCTAAATCTTGGCACGCATGTCTAAAACTGTCTGGTAGAAAATAGGACGCCTAGATATCGATAAGAATTTACTACCTTCTATCTTTATATTGTTGTAAAGCCAGCTCTCAGTACTTGCTAGATACACACCTTGTCTGAAGATTACTATGCTATTTCTTCCAAATTGACTTTAAGCGGTAATGGCGTGCAGCTCTATAAAGAGTGCTTAACTGTGTTTCTGACAATAAAATTATGTCATCAGCAAACGAAAGAAAAAATAATTCAATGAAATCAACATTCAGGCTAACACCATGTCTACCATTATCAATAACATCGAGGGCGAGTTCGTTTATAAACACGGAAAACAGAAGAGGACTACAAATATCACCTTATTTCACACCATTAGTGCAATATATGTAGCCTGAATACTGTGCACCACAGCAAAGTCGAGCTTTAACAATTTCGCACATACATCTTATACATCTATACGTTTTACCTTTAATTCAATTTTAATCAAAATGGGCCACAGTAGATTTCTTGAAATAGTATCAAAAGCTTTCTCGAAATCAATAAATGCAACATGTATTTTTTTATTAGACAAAAATTGTTTTTTTGTACCGTTGCCAACAACGTGAACGGATGATCAATTGTAGAATAATTTTCTTTAAACCCAGCTTGGAATTCACCTGTAATATTGTTTTGATCGACCCTATCTGCTAATCTTGAATTACTCATACAGTTATACATTGTACTACGTATATCTGATAGAGAAATTCTTCTCTAAGAGTTTGGATCATTTGTATTGCCTTTCTTAAACAACAGAATAATAACAGATCCTTTCCATAAGTGAGGATATTGACCTGTGACAAATAATGCAGTGAAATCTTTCACAAAAAAATCAATGACGTCATTTTCTGCATTTTTATATATCTCTCCAACAATGCCATTTGGTCCTGCTGCTTTCTTACTTTTCAGGGTTTTTTTTAACCGAGAGTAAGACTTCTTACTTTGCAATGGGCCGGTTCATCATGTCAACATTGTCCTCTTCATTCTAATGCTCATCAGTTCCAACGCCTTGACTGTCGTCAGTTCCGTTAGTACTAACAGACAGATTATCTAAAACATCAGTAGCATCCG
>JAFLJL010014148.1:68980-78980 GCA_018398815.1 Conus ventricosus | reverse complement strand
ACGTACATACATGCATAGATACATGCATACATACATACATGCATACATACATACACATACATACATTACATACACGCATACATACATACATACATACATGCATGCATACATAATACATACATTACACACGCATACATGCATACACACATACATACACGCATAACACACACACATACATACATACACACATACATACATATATACATACATGCACGCTTACGTACATACATACATGCATTCAGAGAGACATAGAAAGAGAGAGAGGGAGGGAGAGGGAGAGAGAGAGAGTCAAAACTGTTAAATGTACAATGGGGGCGACAATTCGTGCCGGCCAGGACGGCATGAATTGTCGACCGACAGAGTGGATTTGACATATGCCATTTCCGGCACGGATTGTCGCGGCGACAATCCATACCGGAGCGACAATCCATGCCGTAAAAGGCGAGCTTACGTGTGCCAGTGCCTTTCGGACTATCGACACGTCGAACTTATGCTACGTCGGATTTTATATTTTTTGTTAATCAACTTTCGGACTATCGAATCGTCGTACTTATAACGCCTCGGACAAAAATTTCTCGGACTATTGCTTCGTCGCACTAATGCACCACTTTTTCGGACTATCGCTACGTCGGACTTTCGGTCTTTGGACTATTGATACATCGGACACTGAGAAGGTAAATATCTATGTTCAAGACCACCATCTTATTTTGCACGAAAAACCCCCCTTTTCACATACAAATCACGTCCTTCTCATGCTACTTTTAGCCAAAATTAAAACCTGTTTTCTAAACAAAATTAACATGCAAAACCTCCAAAAATTGACGTAATCGTTAATTTAAAATGGGGGTTTCCGTGCAAAATAAGATTTGGTGATCGTGAACATAGATATTTACATTCACTCCCTCAGCTAAGTAAAGCCTTTAATCACCTAGACTGAGCGTTCTCACAAGAACGTTTGACCTAGTTTACTGCACTGCTTTGTAGGCCCAGGCGTTCTTGTGAGACCACTTGACCTAATTGCCGGCCCTGTAAACTAGGTTAAACGTTCTTGTGAGAACGCTCGGTCTAGGCCGCTGCTGTGCTCCTCTTTTTTCAACCGGGCTTGCAACTGGCTTTGGCAGAGTTACAGCAGTTACTGCTGTAGCCGAGCTTTTATGGCTGTTATTTTAACAATGGCTAGTAGTAGTACATCCGTCATTGTATATTTGGTGCATTTATATGGAGATAGTACTAGCCTGTTCTTCAGTAAACTCTCTCCTACCAGCCATTGTTAAAATAACAGCCAAACAAGTAGTTGGTAGGAGCTCAGTCAAACACAACCTTCTCGCATGACAGTCAGTGAGAGAATGATGAAATCTACCTCTGCGGCGGCACATGCGCATTGCGACAATAGATTTTTCTAGAATGATCGCCCCTACGATCACGCCACATATGAGTTACACCACACATGAACATGAGCGACTGAATTGCGCATTGCAACAATAGATTTTTCTGGAATGATTGCCCACGATCGCGTCACACATGAGTCACGCCCAAACAACCGTGAGGCGACCCAAGCACAAGCATGCAGCGGCGGCACTTAGTTAGCTACCTGTTATTGATTTCTCTTCTGATTCTTGCGCAAACAAGAGGAACGGCTAGTTAATTATTTTTTAATTGTTGTTTTTATTCTGGTTTAAAAAATGAAGCCCGAAGTAGTTACAGAGCTTAGTAATATACTTTACGAGTTGGATTGGGAGAGGGAGGCTGATAAAGATCAGTTAAAGAGCAGGTTTGAAGAATTAATTAATGATCTGTTTGGGCGCATAGATATGCGGGAAAGCGTAAAGCAGGCCATCAGTAAAATACCAGATTCTTGGCCCCAACCGGTTATAGAGTTGTTTGCTATTTTAGTTGATAATATGGCTCCTGAAGATGCTAATCTGACTGTTTCTACTAACTATGAAGGAGTAGCTATTTGCTTTAATGAAGATCAGGTTTTACGATTAGAAAAGACTATGAGTAACAGCTGAATTTTTTTATTTATTTAAATTTTTAGATTTAAAAATGGCTGCCGAACTCAGTGAATTGATTTAAAGAATTGTAATGAACTATTTGACGAAACAATGAAAGTGTTAAACATTGATTTTAGTGAATTTGGGTTTGAGAATGATGTAAACAATAAATAAAAGATCATAGTGAACTATTTGACGAAGCAATCAAAGTGATGAACATTGACTGTAGTGATTCAGAAAAAGCTAAAATATTGGCGGGTGTTATTGTAAGGTTAACGTGTCTTGAAGTGTTGCAACGCTTGGGCGAAGAATAAAAAGCGTGTTTTACTTACTTTTATTTACATTTATTTTTTTTATTTACATAAATATTGTGGCTTTAAAAATGACGACCACAAGTAAATTCGAGGATAGAAAACTATATACGATGGAAGAAATATTTGGTAGTGACAAACAATTAGGCAATACGTTTAGTGAAGTAGACATGGACATCATTACACCTACAAACGTTCATGAAAGCGTGACACATGCTATCTCTAAAATCCCAGAGTTTCTTCAGATGGAGCCGCCAGTAAAAGTGCTGTTGGCCGTTCTGATTGATTATATAACGCCTGACGATAGTAACATGCAAGTCTGGGTTTCAACTAAACAGAAAGAAGTTATTAGCTATCGCGACCTTAATTCTGACTGGGCTGACTACATGCTTACACAGTTTAACCATGCTAGTGAGGAGGCAAAGTTAAGGGGTTCTGGCTGGTCTGAAGGGACAGTCCTTGAAATCAGATTAAGACAAACAAAGTTCTATCCTATAGTTGGCAATTCTTACCTTCCTCTACCAAAAGAGTTAGAGTTAAAACAAGCAGTCTTAAACATACATAATTCTGACAGCATGTGTTTTATGTGGTGTGTTTTAGCGCATTTACATCCTGTCAAAAATCATGAAAACAGAGTCTCCAACTATGAACAATATAAGCAAGAGCTGAACTTTGATACATAACCTTTCCAGTGAGTATAGAAAGTATATCTCAGTTTGAAGAGCAAAACAAACCAATCACCGTAAACGTATACACATGGTCTGTAGTAGACAATCTAGTGCCTCTAAGGATTTCTCCAAACGCTCCTACTTTTGGCGAAATACTTAACAAACATGTAGACTTGATCCTGTTTGCAGATAGTACAAAGAGTCATTATGTATTAATCAGAACAATAAGCAGACTTATGGCTTATACTACAAAAGACAATTTTAAACAAGGGCTTTGTAGAAGGGTGTCTGGTCAGAATCTCAACTATAGAAGCAGCTGCCAGTCATAAGAAACATTGTAAAAGTTTTGTAGACTGTGAAACCGAACTCCTCACACCTAAACCAGGGTCTAAAGTTAGTTTTAAGAATGTACGCAAAATGCAGATGAGCCCATACGTGGTTTATGCTGACTTTGAATCAATCTTGCCACAGTACTGCGGCCCCCAACAGCAAGAACAAAAAACAACCTTATTAACCTACCATCAGATCTGTTCTTATGCGTTTATTGTTGTTAGGTCAGATGGGGCACACACACACCCAAAGATTTACAGAGGTCCCAATGCAGCTAGCAGATTTTTAGAGCAGATGAAACAACTTTGCAATTACTACTCCAACCAGCTAAATCTTTCAGACATTGTTATGACTCCTGAAGACCAAGAACAATATAAATTATCTACACACTGTTAGATTTGCGGCTTAGAGCTAACACCTAACAGTAAAGACGTGACAGTAAGAGACACGATCACATTACTGGAAAGTTCAGAGGGGCCGCGCACAATAGTTGTAATCTTCAGCTTAAGATTGACCCCAAAAAATGGAAACTGCCTATCTTCTTTCATAACTTACGAGGCTACGATTCTCATTTTATCATGCAAGCAGTAACTTCTGAATATAAGAGGGTTACCTGCATTGCACAATCTTCAGAAAAGTACATGACTTTTACTCTTGATTGTTTATCCTTTTATGACTCTGCACAACATCTGATGGCTAGTTTAGATAAATTAGCGGGATCTCTACAAGACTTTCCAATCACTAAACAATATTTTGATCCATCTTTGGTGCGTAAAGGCGTCTATCCTTATGAATACATGAACTCGTGGGATAGTTTGATGAAGACTCGCTTCCTCCTAAAGGCGCTTTCTTTTCTAGTCTTAGAGGCAAAGACATAACTGATGCTGACTATGAATACGCTCAGAAAGCCTGGACAGAATTACACTGCCAAACGATGGGTAATTATCATGATCAATATTTATTGGCTGACGTGTGTTTATTGGCAGACGTCTTTCAGAATTACAGAGCTACATGCATGAAACATTACAGCTTAGACTCATCACATTACATCTCTGCCCAGGCCTTTCTTGGGATGCATTCTTAAAGTCTACAAACATTCAGATTGACTTAATATCTGATCTACCCACACTTCAGATGATTGAAGACGGGCTGAGGGGAGGTATTAGCATGGCCTCACATCCTTACTGCAAAGCCAACAACAAGTATTTAGACGATTATGATCCCACCAAACCATCCAACTATCTAATGTACTTAGACGCCAACAATCTGTATGGATGGGCCATGAGTCAACCGCTTCCACTGAGAAACTTTACAATGATAAAAGGGCCTCATGATGTTAATATTGTGTTAGAAATGCTGTCAGAGCTTCCGCCCGATAATCCAATAGGACTAATCTTGGAAGTAGACTTAGAATATCCTAAAGAATTACACGATCCCACAACGATTATCCCCTAGCCGCAGAAAGATTAAAGAGGAGTCCTATCGAACCGCCTAAACTTGTGCCTAATCTTAGGCATAAAACTAAACATGTGTGCCATTACAGACTCCTACAGTTTTACTTAAAACACGGACTGAAACTAAGATCAAGAGCCCTTTATGAGGCCATACATCAAGAAGAATACTGATCTTAGAACCCAAGCCACTGATGCTTCAGAAAAAGACTGGTAGACTGGTGCAGAAACAGACGAGATATCGAACAGTCTATAAACTGAGTCGGTTTTGAAATGACTGATCCACTTACCTGAAAAGGATAATCCTATTTTGCTTTTCTTTTCTTTTCTTGTACGTTCTGGGGGGAGCCTTGTAGCATTCTTATTGTTATAACGTCTTATGCTTTGTGCGTTCACATAGTATTTTGGTGGAGTTTCGGTTTTTAGTTTTGATATATTTTTTGACCCGGAAGGAGTTGTAAAATTCAGTTGAGTTGACCCCATGGGCTGCAAAGCAGACAGTTGTTCATTAAACAAATGAAACTTTATCATACGAAGTTTGTGTTGCTTCACCATCAACTAGGGCGGGGTTTTGCGATTATCGATTAATCTCAGTTGGAAAAAAACAGTGAATTTAAAGAATTAATTAATGGCCCTATAAATTCATTAGATGTAAAAATAACTAACCAAAATGGAGAGCCAGTTGTTTGTTCTTATTTATTAATGGTGTTGGAAGTAGAAGAGCGTACTGTAAACCCTTAATTTTTATGCCCCTGGAGAGAATGTAAATATCTATGTTCACGATCACCAAATCTTATTTTGCACGGAAACCCCATTTTAAATTAACGATTACGTCGATTTTTGGAGGTTTTGCATGTTAATTTTGTTTAGAAAACAGGTGTTAATTTTGGCTAAAAGTAGCATGAGAAGGACGTGATTTGTATGTGAAAAGGGGGGTTTTCGTGCAAAATAAGATGGGTGGTCTTGAACATAGATATTTACCTTCTCTGACACTGAACGTCGGAACATCGGACCCTAACCGAATACATCACGTTTTGCGTGCATAGTAAATGCCAACATCAACATAACATCGTTTTAGTATAATTGTGGAATACCTTATCATCCCTATTTAAAAATGTCCATCCACCGCCCCCCCCCCCCCCTTCAATTTTTTTTCTTTTCTTTACTTTTTTTTTTTAAACCAAAATTTGCGATAAATTGGGTAGTTTAATAATTTCTAAATTACGGAAATTCGAGAAGAAAAAAAATCGGGAGGGTTGGCATCTAAAGGCTATAAGAGCCAGATCAGCAGAAACCGAAACAGACAACTCAACACTGGGTGGGCGGACGGACAAGCAGTTCACGCGAGATTCATGATCGAAGGATTGGCGGGGACCGGGGAGCAGATGACAACTCAGTGAATAATCATCCTGGAATGCGGTAATGCTGGCTGGCTGGTCGAACCGGAAACTTAAAAAAAAAAAAAAAAAAAAAAGTATTCGCAGCTCTGCTTCTAGGAGACAGAACAAATAGGAGGGAACAATAGGGAACATGTAGGTGTTGAAACTACCATTCATAAGTCGTTCATTTATTAATTTTATTTATTTATCTATTTTAATGGGTTGGTTTTTTTTTTTTTAGCGAAGGGAGATAAGTGCCTACATCACGAGCAGATAACTCAGTGTGACGCGTATTTGAGGTCACTCAACTTGAACAAGCAAAAATGGCGAACCCATTTCAAGCCAACTATGCGATTATTTGCCGGATTCCCGATTCATTTCAGTCTAGATGTGTTGGATCGGAACATTTGAAAGGAGGGATCAACTTACAAAGGGCTCGAGAAGAATATGAAACGATCCGCGAAGTACTGAAAAACTGTGACGTGAACTTGATCGAACTCCAGGAAGATGAAAACTACCCCGACTGCAGTTTTGTGGAGGATTGTGCCGTGGTCATCGGAGGAACAGCGCTCATTACCCGACCTGGACATCCATCCAGACAGGGAGAGGTAAACTGAAGACGTGTAGTATTGATCACTACAGATTTGGTTTTGTATTTGAAGAGAGAACCTGGAAGTGATTAGGCTTAATTTTAAACACAGACATGTCAAGGTAGTGTGACACGAAATTGGTAGTCATTTCCGGGTTTTCGAAAGAACAGCTAGGTTGAACAGCAAACTTGAGTAAGCCTACTTCAGTACTAAGCAGTAACTGTAGGCCTATACAATGCATTATGTACTACATATATGAAAAGAAGAAGAAGAAAAAAGAAATGAAGTGTGTGTGTGTACGGGAGGGGTTGGGGGTAAGCCCCCTAATGTTCTGTTGCGCACAGGAAAAATGTGAAATGGTGTGAACACATTTAATACTTTTGAAGTACTTACTAGTTAAAAGCCTAGATTTATTTCAGTGAAAGTAAAATTCAAAGAGCAGGCAGATTTGGAGACATGTACAGAATGTTCATTACAAGTTGTGAACACAAAGGCAATGACAATTAGAAGCAGATCAATTCGAATGACAATACGAAAATCTCTTCCGCCATATACTATAGTTCTGGCAAAATTCATGAATGAGGTTATGATTCATTACCTGAAAATTGAAATCGTTGAATAAATGTCAGATTTTGTTCTGCAGGTAACAGCACAGAAATACTGATATTTATTATTTGAACACACATTTACTTATTTAGACATTAGTTACTCCAGATTCTGTTTGAACACACATAAATTACACTATTTGGTCATCAATTAGTATTTACTCCAGATGGATAGTTACACTAGTAACAGTAATATAACAAACCAAACAATTATACAAATAATTCCAACAATGCACTTGTAGAGAAAGAATATGAGACAGAGGAAGAAAACATTTCCTGGTATTCTGTGACGTTTTTAATAAGACCCCATTCATAAATGATGGTTGAATGCTCAGGCAAGAACGATAGACCGTAGTATGAAAGTCAAGCTTTCGTCCACACCCTTCACTTTCTTTCCACAGATGGAATCAAGAGGTTTGATCTTTGATACAACAACTGAATTTAATTAAATATGAATAAAGATGATGATGATCTGCGGTGAATATGTCGTATGGTTGCTTTGTATGTTGATTTCCGTTTGTTCCCTATGAAATGAATCACATACAAAAGAAATAAATCATGCACATATACTAATAGCAACAAAGTCTCTGTCCTTCTCCTCTCCGCTTCTTGCAGTAGCACAAATATCAACTGTCCGCTTGTGCTACAAAAACATATCTTCCGGAGAATACACGTAGAACATAGTTATACACAAGAAAAACATATACAAGAAAAATGTCTGAGTGTGTCGTAGCGTGCTTGAGTGTGGAGGGATGTGTTTGAATAATTTGCACTCAGCTTCATGGAATCCTGTGGTGTTCCGGAGTTCCGTTGACGCTTAGAGTCCACCTCCGGGTTCCGATAAGGTTGACACACCAGCACGTTCCTCTCAACGAAGAGTGCAGCAGAATAGAGATGCGTGACGAAGATGAAGAATAAAGATGCCGTGATGTGAATTGGATGGTCGTAAAAGAAAGTATGAAAGAAGTACGAAAGAACCTGCAAGATAACAATTGTCTTAGATCTTGCACTATAGTGGCACATCACTATTCCACTCACTACACGCTCTAGACACACTTTACAATTGCACTAGCTTGCTCTATCATTTACAATTGATTTCCTTCAAAAATTGCTTTACGATACAACTCGTTAACAAAGAAGGAAAGTGTACATGAATATTCCAATCTGCCTTGACTGAGTTATTCGCCAAGGCTTAGTGCTTGATGAATTACAATTACATTTAATCCTTGAATAGATTAAATCAAATGGCGTCAATCTTCATATTATACAGATCACTTAGATCCACGAAAATGCTTCGTTCATAACTTGAACTCGTTTACGATTCTTTAAATAATAAATCTGCATTCACACAAATATCACATCTTCTAAATATGGTTTGCGCACAACGGTGAGCTGAAATAGAATTTACATAGTATGGATTAGTACATGGCAACACGATATGATGAGAGCAAACAGATGAAAATGACAGCTCTACGATCAATCATACGTGTTGACCGGTAAACCTGAAATATTTAATTCAGAGCATATTAAATGATCGCGCGCACAAAATATTATTGAACTGGTAAATGTGCCTTAATGCGATTATATTGAAATAAATTTTGTTGCGCTATACGAAAAAATGATTTAGACCTATTTACCTCAAGACAGTCTTCTTTTGACTACAGCTATCAGACTCGCCCACGGAACGATGAGACTCGTTCAGACTTTCCCCGTAAAAGTTGTGGGTATCGTCCTAGTGCCCTGTAGTGCCACTTCAGTCCGGCCTCGACTGATGCCTTCAAAAGGTTTCTTGCTCTTGAATAATTAGACCTTTTCTACGGAGCCAATTCCACGACGTCCGGGCTGTCCAAGATGGTAGGATTCAATGGTTACTATTTACTGCACATGCGCGGACAGAGACACCACTGACACTTGGACAGTCGCGATTGGTCAGTACGACGGTTTTCGATGCCCTACAATTGTAAATTATTCTATTATTAATACAAATGCAAGTCTGCATGACGCTTGAAATTATAAACGTACTGCCGTACAGCAAAAACTAACAATTAGTTTTGTCGTTTGGACATAGAAAATTAAATCCAGCGCAGAGCGAATAGACGTCATGTATCGATTGCGTCAATTTCTTAATGAAAATCACCCGAGCTTATGAATGAATGTCACATATTCAGCCAGCACTTATGATTAAGTAGCCAAAGAAACCGATGATTATGATAGAATTAGTTTTAGATTCACCACTATTACAAAACTTTTACTTCTCAAGGTGGTAGTGATCATTTATGTACTGCTTTCACTGCTGTAGCTAATATGTACATTCAAATCTACTATCTTTCTGAGCTTGTCATATTGTGAAATAACTGAAGGGGGAGGGGGGGGGGGGGAGTTATGGTTATGGGTAACCCAGCTGTTCCTTTTTTCTGCCAGTTCCAATTTTTTTAAAGCAGACACACACACACACACACACACACACAACACACACCACACACACACACACACACAACACACAACACACACACACACACACACACACACACACACGCACACATAACACACACACTGTATGTGACGTAGCCTCACATCAAGGCATGTGACGCTCCATCACATGTAGTTTAGTGATATGAATCATTTCCCCATGCACACTACTGAAAAGGAAAGGATATCATGGTGGATGTGGT
>JAFLJL010014148.1:65000-67980 GCA_018398815.1 Conus ventricosus | reverse complement strand
TGCATATTACAAAGGGTCAATCTGGAATCAAAGCTTCACGAAGCAACTTTAAGGAGTTATCATTTAGTTGATCACTTGCAAATAATGCTATGGCACCTCGTTTCCCTTCCTGCTAAATCTTGGCACGCATGTCTAAAACTGTCTGGTAGAAAAATAGGACGCCTAGATATCGATAAGAATTTATACCTTCTATCTTTATATTGTTGTAAAGCCAGCTCTCAGTACTTGCTAGATACACACCTTGTCTGAAGATTACTATGCTATTTCTTCCAAATTGACTTTAAGCGGTAATGGCGTGCAGCTCTATAAAGAGTGCTTAACTGTGTTTCTGACAATAAAATTATGTCATCAGCAAACGAAAGAAAAAATAATTCAATGAAATCAACATTCAGGCTAACACCATGTCTACCATTATCAATAACATCGAGGGCGAGTTCGTTTATAAACACGGAAAACAGAAGAGGACTACAAATATCACCTTATTTCACACCATTAGTGCAATATATGTAGCCTGAATACTGTGCACCACAGCAAAGTCGAGCTTTAACAATTTCGCACATACATCTTATACATCTATACGTTTTACCTTTAATTCAATTTTAATCAAAATGGGCCACAGTAGATTTCTTGAAATAGTATCAAAAGCTTTCTCGAAATCAATAAATGCAACATGTATTTTTTTATTAGACAAAATTGTTTTTTTGTACCGTTGCCAACAACGTGAACGGATGATCAATTGTAGAATAATTTTCTTTAACCCAGCTTGGAATTCACCTGTAATATTGTTTTGATCGACCTATCTGCTAATCTTGAATTACTCATACAGTTATACATTGTACTACGTATATCTGATAGAGAAATTCTTCTCTAAAGAGTTTGGATCATTTGTATTGCCTTTCTTAAACAACAGAATAATAACAGATCCTTTCCATAAGTGGGATATTGACCTGTGACAAATAATGCAGTGGAAATCTTTCACAAAAAATCAATGACGCCCATTTTCTGCATTTTTATATATCTCTCCAACAATGCCATTTGGTCCTGCTGCTTTCTTACTTTTCAGGGTTTTTTTTAACGAGAGTAAGACTTCTTACTTTGCAAGGGGCCGGTTCATCATGTCAACATTGTCCTCTTCATTCTAATGCTCATCAGTTCCAACGCCTTGACTGTCGTCAGTTCCGTTAGTACTAACAGACAGATTATCTAAAACATCAGTAGCATCCGTAAAACTTGTTCTATTGTTATCAATATCGTGTTTTTCTAACACTCTTTAAAACGTTGAAACCATTCTTGACCAGAGACTTTGTTGGATTGAAACTTATTCTTACTAGAAACTCTGCTTATATTATGCCAAAAATTATTTATGGTCATCAATGCACATAATCAGTTGCTCAAGTACAGTTTGTTGCCTTCCTTTTTCTTTCTTTGTAACAATTTCTTGTATTGTCTTCTAGCTTTGCAAAAGACTGCATTGTTCTCTTTCTCGGTCAGATTCTCGTTTTGGGACGATTCCGTTTCTTTTCTAGAATTTTTTTTTTACAAGTTCTCAAACGTTTTTCTGACATTACGCTTAGAAGATTTGCATTCTTCATCACATCTGATCTTTTCTGATTTTATACATTTTTTCCCCCATAAAGCTGCTTGTTCTAGTATACAATCATTAAATAAAGCTAGTGCCTGATTATGTCCGTTTCCATCAAACCGCTGGCTTCATTAAGTTTCTCTTTAGTTTTTCTGGAATGCATACAGTCATGGAATTGTTGTTCTATATCATCATTCAAACTATTTTTTGTAACAAAAGATGGTGTATTACTGCATTCATTATCACAACGTATTTCGATCATTTTTTGCATCAAATAAAATTCCAGTGGTTGATGGTTAGAATCAATCATATCTGAAACCTGCGATGGCAACAATTTCTTATTTCATCTATCTTATCAAAAAGATCTTCAGAAACTGTGAAATAGTTATTCTCACTACTGACTGTGTAGTGACCAGTATGATTACCATTGCATACACCATTCATAATAAACAGCGTAAAGCAACGCAAAAATTAAGAATCATTCTTCCATACACATTCAGCACTAAATCTTTTGGGAAAGTATTTTTGGGATTTTTTTTCATCGTTCTCATCACTGATACTGAACCACCTAAACTCTTCATTACTGAAGTGGAAAATGTCTGCGTTCTGCCATTGAACACTCCACACAAAAGGATATGGAATTTTATCATGTAATGGTATTTTGTCCATTAAGACCTCTTCAAGAGAGCTGATTCCATCTTCAATGTCAACTGTTTCATATATGGAGAATCTATTGGACGTACGTTAACACATACCCAAACAATATCATTTTCAAAACCAAATAAGTTCTTGTTGATTAAAAAACACAAATGTTTTCTTGTTCACACTTTAGGTCAGATACCAAAGACATTAACTCTGTTTTACTCAAACAGACCACTCCACCTGATCCCCCTCCCCTGCCTTGTCAACTTAATCGCAAATTGAAAAAACAAAACAAAAGCAGAATGACAGAAAAACAGATGGAAACCCACTATCCCCATAAAGATTTGAACAAGACACACAAAGACGAAGGCATATATCTATACAGCTATAGGATAAAAACTATTGATCGTTGAGTATAGACATCCACATTCCAATGAAGAAAAGAAATGAGTTTTTGTTTGGTTTCAATTACTGTCATTCATAGTTCCATTCATGCTTTCATGCATCAGTATGCTTCTGTGGGTTATCTTCCCCCTGCCATTCCCACGTGCTTCTAACGGCTGGAATACATATCCTTCCATTCCGTGAAGAACTAGCATGGATTTCACAATGCCCTGTCATACATCGACACTGCCCAAGTCCCTCGCTCGGTGAACATGACATACGGTCATGTGCACGTGCGTTTCTGTATTTTATGTTCGTATCCGGTGTCAGATCAAAATTCACTACGATTAGATCTTGGATAATGGAATTCAT
>JAFLJL010014148.1:0-60000 GCA_018398815.1 Conus ventricosus | reverse complement strand
TTAAACAATAGATCATGCACCCAGGTGCGTGCACACACACACGGCGGGTGTTCGTGAGTGCACTTGTTTGATTCGTGAGTGCGCGCGTGCAAAGACAGACAGACAGACAAACACACACACACACACACACACACACACACCACACACACACACACACAAACACACACACACACACATTCTCTCACATGCACACACACACGCGCACACACACACGCACGCACACACACACACGCATGCGCGCACGCTCGCATGCGCATGTACAAGCACTTGCACACCCATGCACACTCGTACCCACACACACGCACGGGCACACTCCCCCCTCTTCCCCCCTCCTCCCCACCCACACACACGCACCAACCCATTCGCGCGCCACATCCATTATCAATACAAACTACATATATATCTTCGCACATACATGCATTCATACTTACATACATATATACATACATACTTGCATACATAAATACATACACACAAAACACACCCATGCACACCCGTACCACACACACGCACGGGCACACTCCCCCCCCCCCCCCCCCCCCCCCCCCCCCCCACACGCACATCCATTCATCAATACAAACCTACACATATATATCTTCGCACATACATGCATACATACATACATACATACTTACATACATATACATACATACTTGCATACATAAATACATACATACATACGTACGTATCGTACGTACATACATGCATAGATACATGCATACATACATACATGCATACATACATACACATCATACATACATACAATACCTTTTAAACATACTCCCGCGGGATTAATACATAATCATAACACCAAACCTGCAATTTAACCCCAAAAACAAACACGATAAACACACAAAACATACAACAACAACATACAATATTTAACAGAGCTTAGTAATTTCATACATCATAGAGAGACATAGAAAAGAGAGGGGGGAGGGGGAAAAGGGGGAGGGGAGAGTCAAAATGTTAAAAAGTACAAAAGGGGGGACAATTCTTTCCGGCCAAGGCAAAAATTGCGACCGGGCAGAGGGATTTACAAAAAATGATTTCCCCGGGGGCCGGGTAGCCCGGGGAAATCCTACCGGGGCGACAAAACCAAACCGGAAAAGGGAGTTACTGGGCCCTTCCCTTTTGGAAATATTTGACACGTGAACTTATGCAGTTTGGATTTAATTTTTTGTAAATCAATTTTTTGGGGGCTTTTAATGTTACTTATAACCCTAAAAAATTTCTCATTTTTGTTTTGGGGCCCCTAAGCACCCCCTTTTTGGGAATTCCCCCGTGATTTCCCCCCCGGGTTTTTGGGAAAAGGGTAATGGGAATAAGAAGGAAAAAACTATTTCAACCCAAACCCCTCTTAAATTTTCAAAAAAACCCCCTTTTTCCCTACAAAAACAAATCCCTCCCTGTCTTTTTGCCCAAAATTTTAAAAAAATTTTTTTAAACAAAATTAAAAATTTCCAAAAAACCCCCAAAAAAAGGGCGTAATCGTTTTAAATTTTAAAAAGGGGGTTTCCCCTTCAAAATAAATTTGGGGATCTAACATAGATATTTAATTCACTCCCCAAACTAAGTAAAGTTTTAAACACCGACTGAGGGGTTTCCCCAAAACGTTTGACCTTTTTTTACTGCAATGCTTTTTAGGCCCAGGCGTTTTTTGGAGACCACTTGACCTAATTGCCGGGCCCTGAAAAACTAGGTTAAACTTTCTTGTGAGAACGCTCGTTCTAGGCCGCTGCTGTGCTCCTCTTTTTTCAACCGGGCTTGCAACTGGCTTTGGCAGAGTTACAGCAGTTACTGCTGTAGCCGAGCTTTATGGGCTGTTTTTTAAAAATGGCTAGTAGTAGTACATCCGTCATTGATATTTGGTGCATTTTATGGGGATAGTACTAGCCTGTTCTTCAGAAAACTCTCTCCTACCAGCCATTGTTAAAATAACAGCCAAACACAGTAGTTGGTAGGGGGCTCAGTCAAACACAACCTTCTCGCATGACAGTCAGTGAGAGAATGATGAAATCTACTCTGCGGCGGCACATGCCATTGCGACAATAGATTTTTCTAGAATGATCGCCCTACGATCACGCCACATATGATTTTTACCCCACAAGAACATGAGCGACTGAATTGCGCATTGCAACAATAGATTTTTCTGGAATGATTGCCCACGATCGCGTCACACATGAGTCACGCCCAAACAACCGTGAGGCGACCCAAGACAAGCATGCAGGGCGGCACTTAGTTAGCTACCTTTTTATTGATTTCTCTTCTGATTCTGCGCAAAACAAGAGGAACGGTAGTTAATTATTTTTAATTGTTGTTTTTAAAATCGGGTTTTAAAAAATGAAGCCCGAAGTAGTTACAGAGCTTAGTAATATACTTTACGAGTTGGATTGGGAGAGGGAGGCTGATAAAGATCAGTTAAAGAGCAGGTTTGAAAATTAATTAATGATTGTTTGGGCGCATAGATATGCGGGAAAGCGTAAAGCAGGCCATCAGTAAAATACCAGATTCTTGGCCCCAACCGGGTTTTATAGAGTTGTTTGCTATTTTTTAGGTTGATAATATGGCCCCTGAAGATGCTAATCTGACTGTTTCTACTAAACTATAAAAGGAGTAGCTATTTGCTTAATGAAGATCAGGTTTTACGTTTAGAAAAGACTATGAGTAACAGCTGAATTTTTTTATTTTTTTAAATTTTAAATTTAAAAGGGCTGCCGAACTCAGTGAATCTGATTTAAAGAATTGTAATGAACTATTTGACGAAACAATGAAAGTGTTAAACATTGATTTTAGTGAATTTGGGTTTGAGAATAAATGTAAACTATAATAAAAGATCATAGTGAACTATTTGACGAAGCAATCAAAGTGATGAAATTGACTGTAGTGTTCAGAAAAAGCTAAAAAAATTGGCGGGTGTTATTGTAAGGTTTAAACGTGTCCTTGAAGTGTTGCAACGCTTGGGGAAGAATAAAAAGCGGTTTTACTTATTTTTAAATTTACATTTATTTTTTTTTATTAAAATTATTGTGGTTTTAAAAATGACGACCACAAGAAAAATTCGGGGATAGAAAACTATATACGAGGAAGAAATATTTGGTATGACAAACAATTAGGCAATACTTTTAGTGAAGAGACATGGACATCATTACACCTACAAACGTTCATGAAAGCGTGACACATGCTATCTCTAAAATCCCAGAGTTTTCTTCAGATGGAGCCGCCAGTAAAAAGTGCTGTTGGCCGTTCTGATTGATTATATAACGCCTGACGATAGTAACATGCAAGTCGGGGTTTTTCAACTAAACAGAAAGAAGTTATTAGCTATCGCGACCTTAATTCTGACTGGGCTGACTACATGCTTACACATTTTTAACCATGCTAGTGAGGAGGCAAAGTTAAGGGTTTGGCTGGTCTGAAGGGACAGTCCTTAAAAACCCAGATTAAGACAAACAAAGTTCTTTTCCTATAGTTGGCAATTCTTACCTTCCTCTACCAAAAAGATTTAGAGTTAAAACAAGCAGTCTTAAACATACATAATTCTGACAGCATGTGTTTTATGTGGGTGTTTTAGCGCATTTACCCGTCAAAAATCATGAAACAGAGTCTCCCAACTATGAACAATATAAGCAAGAGCTGAACTTTGATAACATAACCTTTCCCAGTGAGTATAGAAAGTAAAATTCTCAGTTTGAAGAGCAAAACAAACCAATCACCGTAAACGTATACCATGGTCGTAGTAGACAATCTAGTGCCTCTAAGGTTTTCCCTCCAAACCTCCCTACTTTTGGCGAAATACTTAACAAACATTAGACTTGATCCTGTTTGCAGATAGTACAAAAAGTCATTATGATTAATCAGAACAAAAGCAGACTTATGCTTATACTACAAAAGACATTTTAAACAAGGCTTTGTAGAAGGTGTCTGGTCAGAATCTCACTAAAAGCAGCTGCCAGGGCATAAGAAACATTGTAAAGTTTTGTAGACGTGAAACCGAACTCCCTCACACCTAAACCAGGGTCTAAAGTTAGTTTTAAGAATTTTTACGCAAAATGCAGATGAGCCCATACGTGGTTTATGCTGACTTTGAATCAATCTTGCCACAGTACTTCTGCGGCCCCCAACAGCAAGAACAAAAAACAACTATTAACCTACCCTCAGATCTGTTCTTATGCGTTTATTGTTGTTAGGTCAGATGGGGCACACACACACCCAAAGATTTTCAGAGGTCCCAATGCAGCTAGCAGATTTTTAGAGCAGATGAAACAACTTTGCAATACTACTCCCAACCAGCTAAATCTTTCAGACATTGTTTTTGACTCCTGAAGACCAAGAACAATATAAAAATTTTCTACACACTGTTAGATTTGCGGCTTAGAGCTAAACACCTAACAGTAAAGGGCGTGACAGTAAGAGACCACGATCACATTACTGGAAAGGGTTTAGAGGGCCCGCGCACAATAGTTGTAATCTTCAGCTTAAGATTGACCCCAAAAAATGGAAACTGCCTATCTTCTTTCATAACTTACAGGCAAACGATTCCATTTTATCATGCAAGCAGTAACTTTTGAATATAAGGGGGGTTACCTGCATTGCCCCAATCTTCAGAAAAGTACATGACTTTTATCTTGATTTTTTTTATCCTTTTATTACTCTGCACAACATCTGATGGCTAGTTTAGATAAATTAGCGGGATCTCTACAAGACTTTCCAATCACTAAAAATATTTGATCCCTCTTTGGTGCGTAAAGGCGTCTATCCTTATGAATACATGAACTCGTGGATAGGTTTGATGAAGACACTCGCTTCCTCCTAAAGGCGCTTTCTTTTCTAGTCTTAGAGGCAAAGACATAACTGATGCTGACTATGAATAGCTCAAAAGCTGGACAGAATACACTGCCAAACGATGGGGAATTATCATGATCAATATTTATTGGGAAAGTGTGTTTTTTGGCAGACGTCTTTCAGAATTACAGAGCTACATGCATGAAACATTACAGCTTAGACTCATCACATTACCATCTCTGCCCAGGCCTTTTTTGGGATGCATTCTTAAAGTCTACAAAAAATTCAGATTGACTTAATATCTGATCTACCCACACTCAGATGATTGAAAGACGGGCTGAGGGGAGGTATTAGCATGGCCTCACATCCTTACTGCAAAGCCAACAACAAGTATTTAAGGGCGATTATGATCCCACCAAACCATCCAACTATCTAATGTACTTAGACGCCCCAAAAATCTGTATGGATGGGGCCATGAGTCCAACCGCTTCACTGAGAAACTTTACAATGATAAAAGGCCCATGATTTTTAAATTGTGTTAGAAATGCTGTCAGAGCTTCCGCCCCATAATCCAATAGGGCTAATCTTGGAAGTAGACCCTTTGAATATCCTAAAGAATTACACGATCCCCACAGATTATCCCCTAGCCGCAGAAAGATTAAAGAGGAGTCCTATCGAACCCGCCTAAACTTGTGCCTAATCTTAGGCATAAAACTAAACATGTGTGCCATTACAGACTCCTACAGTTTTACTTAAAACACGGACTGAAACTAAGATCAAGAGCCCTTTATGAGGCCATACATCAAGAAGAATACTGATCTTAGAACCCAAGCCACTGATGCTTCAGAAAAAGACTGGTAACTGGTGCAGAAACAGACGAGATATCGAACAGTCTATAAACTGAGTCGGTTTTGAAATGACTGATCCACTTACCTGAAAAGGATAATCCTATTTTTGCTTTTCTTTTCTTTTCTTGTACGTTCTGGGGGGAGCCTTGTAGCATTCTTATTGTTATAACGTCTTATGCTTTGTGCGTTCACATAGTATTTTGGTGGAGTTTCGGTTTTTAGTTTTGATATATTTTTTGACCCGGAAGGAGTTGTAAAATTCAGTTGAGTTGACCCCATGGGCTGCAAAGCAGACAGTTGTTCATTAAACAAATGAAACTTTATCATACGAAGTTTGTGTTGCTTCACCATCAACTAGGCGGGGTTTTGCGATTATCGATTAATCTCAGTTGGAAAAAACAGTGAATTTAAAGAATTAATTAATGGCCCTATAAATTCATTAGATGTAAAAATAACTAACCAAAATGGAGAGCCAGTTGTTTGTTCTTATTTATTAATGGTGTTGGAAGTAGAAGAGCGTACTGTAAACCCTTAATTTTTATGCCCCTGGAGAGAATGTAAATATCTATGTTCACGATCACCAAATCTTATTTTGGGACGGAAACCCCCATTTTAAATTAACGATTTACGTCGATTTTTGGAGGTTTTGCATGTTAATTTTGTTTAGAAAACAGGTGTTAATTTTGGCTAAAAGTAGCATGAGAAGGACGTGATTTGTATGTGAAAAGGGGGTTTTCGTGCAAAATAAGATGGGTGGTCTTGAACATAGATATTTACCTTCTCTGACACTGAACGTCGGAACATCGGACCCTAACCGAATACATCACGTTTTGCGTGCATAGTAAATGCCAACATCAACATAACATCGTTTTAGTATAATTGTGGAATACCTTATCATCCCTATTTAAAAATGTCCATCCACCGCCCCCCCCCCCCCTTCAATTTTTTTTCTTTTCTTTACTTTTTTTTTTTAAACCAAAATTTGCGATAAATTGGGTAGTTTAATAATTTCTAAATTACGGAAATTCGAGAAGAAAAAAAATCGGGAGGGTTGGCATCTAAAGGCTATAAGAGCCAGATCAGCAGAAACCGAAACAGACAACTCAACACTGGGTGGGCGGACGGACAAGCAGTTCACGCGAGATTCATGATCGAAGGATTGGCGGGGACCGGGGAGCAGATGACAACTCAGTGAATAATCATCCTGGAATGCGGTAATGCTGGCTGGCTGGTCGAACCGGAAACTTAAAAAAAAAAAAAAAAAAAAAAAGTATTCGCAGCTCTGCTTCTAGGAGACAGAACAAATAGGAGGGAACAATAGGGAACATGTAGGTGTTGAAACTACCATTCATAAGTCGTTCATTTATTAATTTTATTTATTTATCTATTTTAATGGGTTGGTTTTTTTTTTTTTTTTGCGAAGGGAGATAAGTGCCTACATCACGAGCAGATAACTCAGTGTGACGCGTATTTGAGGTCACTCAACTTGAACAAGCAAAAATGGCGAACCCATTTCAAGCCAACTATGCGATTATTTGCCGGATTCCCGATTCATTTCAGTCTAGATGTGTTGGATCGGAACATTTGAAAGGAGGGATCAACTTACAAAGGGCTCGAGAAGAATATGAAACGATCCGCGAAGTACTGAAAACTGTGACGTGAACTTGATCGAACTCCAGGAAGATGAAAACTACCCCGACTGCAGTTTTGTGGAGGATTGTGCCGTGGTCATCGGAGGAACAGCGCTCATTACCCGACCTGGACATCCATCCAGACAGGGAGAGGTAAACTGAAGACGTGTAGTATTGATCACTACAGATTTGGTTTTGTATTTGAAGAGAGAACCTGGAAGTGATTAGGCTTAATTTTAAACACAGACATGTCAAGGTAGTGTGACACGAAATTGGTAGTCATTTCCGGGTTTCGAAAGAACAGCTAGGTTGAACAGCAAACTTGAGTAAGCCTACTTCAGTACTAAGCAGTAACTGTAGGCCTATACAATGCATTATGTACTACATATATGAAAAGAAGAAGAAGAAAAAAGAAATGAAGTGTGTGTGTGTACGGGAGGGGTTGGGGGTAAGCCCCCTAATGTTCTGTTGCGCACAGGAAAAAATGTGAAATGGTGTGAACACATTTAATACTTTGAAGTACTTACTAGTTAAAAGCCTAGATTTATTTCAGTGAAAGTAAATTCAAAGAGCAGGCAGATTTGGAGACATGTACAGAATGTTCATTACAAGTTGTGAACACAAAGGCAATGACAATTAGAAGCAGATCAATTCGAATGACAATACGAAAATCTCTTCCGCCATATACTATAGTTCTGGCAAAATTCATGAATGAGGTTATGATTCATTACCTGAAAATTGAAATCGTTGAATAAATGTCAGATTTTGTTCTGCAGGTAACAGCACAGAAATACTGATATTTATTATTTGAACACACATTTACTTATTTAGACATTAGTTACTCCAGATTCTGTTTGAACACACATAAATTACACTATTTGGTCATCAATTAGTATTTACTCCAGATGGATAGTTACACTAGTAACAGTAATATAACAAACCAAACAATTTAACAAATAATTCCAACAATGCACTTGTAGAGAAAGAATATGAGACAGAGGAAGAAAACATTTCCTGGTATTCTGTGACGTTTTTAATAAGACCCCATTCATAAATGATGGTTGAATGCTCAGGCAAGAACGATAGACCGTAGTATGAAAGTCAAGCTTTCGTCCACACCCTTCACTTTCTTTCCACAGATGGAATCAAGAGGTTTGATCTTTGATACAACAACTGAATTTAATTAAATATGAATAAAGATGATGATGATCTGCGGTGAATATGTCGTATGGTTGCTTTGTATGTTGATTTCCGTTTGTTCCCTATGAAATGAATCACATACAAAAGAAATAAATCATGCACATATACTAATAGCAACAAAGTCTCTGTCCTTCTCCTCTCCGCTTCTTGCAGTAGCACAAATATCAACTGTCCGCTTGTGCTACAAAAACATATCTTCCGGAGAATACACGTAGAACATAGTTATACACAAGAAAAACATATACAAGAAAATGTCTGATGTGTGTCGTAGCGTGCTTGAGTGTGGAGGGATGTGTTTGAATAATTTGCACTCAGCTTCATGGAATCCTGTGGTGTTCCGGAGTTCCGTTGACGCTTAGAGTCCACCTCCGGGTTCCGATAAGGTTGACACACCAGCACGTTCCTCTCAACGAAGAGTGCAGCAGAATAGAGATGCGTGACGAAGATGAAGAATAAAGATGCCGTGATGTGAATTGGATGGTCGTAAAAGAAAGTATGAAAGAAGTACGAAAGAACCTGCAAGATAACAATTGTCTTAGATCTTGCACTATAGTGGCACATCACTATTCCACTCACTACACGCTCTAGACACACTTTACAATTGCACTAGCTTGCTCTATCATTTACAATTGATTTCCTTCAAAAATTGCTTTACGATACAACTCGTTAACAAAGAAGGAAAGTGTACATGAATATTCCAATCTGCCTTGACTGAGTTATTCGCCAAGGCTTAGTGCTTGATGAATTACAATTACATTTAATCCTTGAATAGATTAAATCAAATGGCGTCAATCTTCATATTATACAGATCACTTAGATCCACGAAAATGCTTCGTTCATACTTGAACTCGTTTACGATTCTTTAAATAATAAATCTGCATTCACACAAATATCACATCTTCTAAATATGGTTGCGCACAACGGTGAGCTGAAATAGAATTTACATAGTATGGATTAGTACATGGCAACACGATATGATGAGAGCAAACAGATGAAAATGACAGCTCTACGATCAATCATACGTGTTGACCGGTAAACCTGAAATATTTAATTCAGAGCATATTAAATGATCGCGCGCACAAAATATTATTGAACTGGTAAATGTGCCTTAATGCGATTATATTGAAATAAATTTTGTTGCGCTATACGAAAAAATGATTTAGACCTATTTACCTCAAGACAGTCTTCTTTTGACTACAGCTATCAGACTCGCCCACGGAACGATGAGACTCGTTCAGACTTTCCCCGTAAAAGTTGTGGGTATCGTCCTAGTGCCTGTAGTGCCACTTCAGTCCGGCCTCGACTGATGCCTTCAAAAGGTTTCTTGCTCTTGAATAATTAGACCTTTTCTACGGAGCCAATTCCACGACGTCCGGGCTGTCCAAGATGGTAGGATTCAATGGTTACTATTAACTGCACATGCGCGGACAGAGACACCACTGACACTTGGACAGTCGCGATTGGTCAGTAACGACGGTTTTTCGATGCCCTACAATTGTAAATTATTCTATTATTAATACAAATGCAAGTCTGCATGACGCTTGAAATTATAAACGTACTGCCGTACAGCAAAAAACTAACAATTAGTTTTGTCGTTTGGACATGAAATATTAATCCAGCGCAGAGCGAATAGACGTCATGTATCGATTGCGTCAATTTCTTAATGAAATCACCCGAGCTTATGAATGAATGTCACATATTCAGCCAGCACTTATGATTAAGTAGCCAAAGAAACCGATGATTATGATAGAATTAGTTTTTAGATTCACCACTATTACAAAAACTTTTACTTCTCAAGGTGGTAGTGATCATTTATGTACTGCTTTCACTGCTGTAGCTAATATGTACATTCAAATCTACTATCTTTCTGAGCTTGTCATATTGTGAAATAACTGAAGGGGGAGGGGGGGGGGGGAGTTATGGTTATGGGTAACCCAGCTGTTCCTTTTTTCTGCCATTTCCAATTTTTAAGCAGACACACAACAAAACACCACACACACACACCACACACAACACACACACACACACACAAACACAACACACACACACACACTCACACACACACACACACACAACGCACACTAACACACTACACTGTCATGTGACGTAGCCTCACATCAAGGCATGTGACGCTCATCACATGTAGTTAGTGATATGAAACTTTCCCCCTGCCACTTGAAAAAGGAAGGATATTCATGTGGCTTGATGTGTACGGGGCGTCCCCAAAAAATTTGTGAGTAGATGGGTTTAAAGAAACAAATGGGTCTTGGGGTGAAAGTGACCCTGAGTGATGTTTAAAAAGGGTGGTAAGGTGGGTCATGTGTTTTGACTGAGTATGCACCCCTAGGAGGAAGGGGGAAAAGAATCTTTTTAAACCCCAGCGGGGCCTGAGATCGAACCTGTCAGGACGTTGGTCCTTTGCTGCTGCCAGTAAAATTTTAAAGGTGGGATGATATTTTGGGGAAGCTGGGGGAAAACTTAAGGAAAGGAAAAAGAAAGAATTCTAGTTAAATTAAAAAGGTTCTTCCCGAACCTTTTTCGGTTTCAGCCTTCCCCCCCCTTTTACCTTCCCCCTTTCCCCTTTTCACCTTTCACCCCGTGAGGTGGTTGAAATGGCCATGGTGGGGGGAACCCAACGGTGGGGCCCCCCGGGAAATTTAAGGATCCGGGAGGGAGTGGGGGAACTCGTCATCTCCCCAGGGACAGGAGGAGGGGGAGGAGTTGGAATCTTTCCCCAGTGAAAGAAGAGTCGAGGGGAGGAGTCGGAAGTCAATCCCCAGGACGGGAGAAATCGAGGGGGCGAGAGAGTCTGAGAGAGACGGGGGAACCTGAAGGGAGAGGCGGTCGTATTCGGTGCAGGCATGCATCAAGGAGTGGAGAATCATTTTTTTTCCCGGTCTGAATTTTGGGGGCAATGTTGTGTGAAGGCCGTGACTTTATGAAGTCTTGAGTGGTTAGTTTGCCCTCAGGGGAAAAGAGAGTTTCTTTTTTTTAAAAAATTTTGTTTAAAACGTTTTTGTGTGATTTGTAAAGTGTTTCCCGAAGGGAGGGGGAGAAAAAAAAATTGGGTAGTGGCCTTTTGGTTGTTGGAAAGTTTGCGTGTCGTATGGGTAAATGCTGTCATGAATGGGTGTGCAAAAAGTGACAGTGGGAAGTGGTGACCCGACCCCATTTTCCCCGGGATAGCTCCCTTTTTGTTTCCCCTAAAAAAAAAAGAAGAAAGATTTTATTTGTCCCCTTTCGAGGGGTTTCTATTTGTCCCCTTTGGGGGCCGGGAAAAAAAAAAGATTTTGATTTTTTCCTAAAGGGTTTGGGGAAGAAAAAGAAAAGAAATTTAATTTTTTATTGGTTAAATTTGCATTTGTTTTTGTTTTTTTTTTTTATATGTGTTTGGGTGGTTGAAATTTTTTTGGTTGCTCTACCCCTTTTTTGGGTTTTTTTTTTTTTGGTAGGTTTTCTTTTTGACCCTTCCCCCCTCGGGACCGATACCCCAAACCCTCCTCTTGCTCTTTACCTGGCAGAAAGGGGGCGGGGGTTTGAAAAATCGCTGCCCTTCCCCCTAAGTTTTAAATTTTTTTGTCCCTTCCCCAGGACTGATAGCCCAACCTTTTTTGGTTTAGCGGGGGGGATGGCTTGGGGAGTCGTTTGTCTTTCCCTTCCGTAATTATCTTTTTTTTCCCCTTTTCCTATGTTTCTTTGATTTTTCCCCTTGCCCTCAGAGTGTGGGATCGTTTCCCCTCCGTCAGCAAAAGTGTGGTGGTGGGTGGATTACCGCTCAGCCCAAATAAACTTCTTTTCTTTGATTATTTTTTTTCTGGGTGTGGTGCGAGATTTTCTTTTTTTTTGGGGTTGGTGTGCATTTATTAATTGATTGTTTTTATTTTGTTATTGCGTGTGTTGTGTATATTGTGGTGATTTTTTTTTCCCGTCGCCAGTTTACGGGGGACAGTGCCCACTGGGTGTTCGAGGGCTTTTTTGCTGTTTGTTTTCTTTTATTTCGGCCCTGGTACCCTTTTCTTTTCCCTTTTCACCCCTTTTAAAAACCCTTTAAACCTTTTCCCCTAAATGCCCCTTCTAGTTTTCTTTTCAACTTTCATTTTTTTGGTAGGATTTCGTAGTTTGGTTTCTTCCCTCTTTTAATTGTTTGTGTTTCCCTTTTTGTTTTGTAAATTTATTTCATTTATGTTAGGGGTCCCATTTGGTTTGTAAATTCATTTGAAATTAAAGTAAGAAAGAAAGATGCAACAAGAATTTAAGAACTAAAACTTTATAAAAAATTTTTTTTTCAGAAAACTTTATTGTGTTTTTCCTTTCTTAGGAAAAAAGTTTTGCTTGAATTCTTTTTTTTTTTTAAAATTCCAAATTGATAGCAGTTGCAAATTATTTTGGGAAAAAAATACATTTTGGATTTAAATATCTACCGTTTTGTAAGTGTTTTTGTTTAACGGAAAATTTGAATTCTTTTTTTGTATATACATAATTACTTTTTTTGTGAAATAACTGCCCCTCATATATAGCCTTAATTTTATTCTTCTTAGAATTTTTTGGTGTTTATATCTGTTGAGGTTCATTATGGATGATTTGGATAATATGTTCAACAGGGAACGCTTGGGTTTGGGGAAAAAAAAAAACTTACAACTATGTGAAAACAATGCAAGTTGGGAGAAGGCTAAGAGAGGGGAGAAAATGATCGAGGGAAGTGAAAAAATAGATTAAGGGGGAAAGTGAAGTGAAGAAAATGATAAAGGGGAATTTGAAGTTGAAAAAAAAAGACTAAGGGGGGAAGCTAAAAATTGAAAAAAAAGACTACAGGGGGAAGCTGAAGATAAAAAAGTCTTTAAAGTTGAGGCAGTTAAAAATAGGACTGAGCTGAAATTAAAAAGAATACGCACGGGCCCTCCCCCAGTCGGTTCGAAAGGCACTAAACCAAAGGGCTTTTTTTCCCAAAATTTGCCCCCTTCGGGGGGAAAAATGGGAAAACGATAGTTTTTTTTTTCCGCTTTAAAAGTCAGCAACGTCTTGGGGTTTGGCCCAAAAAGGAAATGGACATTGTAATTGATGTTTTTTAAAAGGTGGCTTGCATGTACATCCTTGCAGCGAAAAAAAATTTAAATTGGGATCAGTTGAAAGAAGATCCTAAGAAATTTCAATGTTCTGTGTCGTTTTCCGAATTTTTCCGTTCTGCGCCCTGACAAGGAGAAGTTTCCGTCGTTTTGATCCGTTTTGAGTCATTGTTTGGATCGAGGGATCGATTTATCTAAAACGAAAAAAATTTTTAAAATCATGCGAGATCTCCTTTTTTGAGAACAACTTTTCCAGGGTGAGCAAAGATCTGGCACTTTCCTTAAAGAAAGGAAATTTTGAAACGTTGGGGAAAATGTGTCGAGGTGTTCAATTTGTACGCCACAGATAGGGGTGGTGGAAAGGAGAATTTTTATTTTTGAGTTCTGCGTTGTACTACCCATAGGCAGGGAAGTTACGGGAAAGGAAAATCGGGGTCATTTCTGAGTCCAAGGATAAACCTATCCTAGGAAGGGACAGGGTCTTTCGCGGTTCGGTGCACCAAATATTAACTTTTTTAAAAAATTCTTTTGATAAGATAAAAATTAATAACAGACTATGTTCGATTTTGTGGTCGAAAATAAAAACTGGGCTGCTTCACTGCCAATGAAGAGCATATAAAAAAGGGGGCATAAAAACCCAGAGGTTGAGGAAAACAATCATCCCCCAAATTTTAAAAACCTGACTGAACCTGGTGACTTTCGTCTTTTCCAGTACTCACCCGGAATAAAACCGTTATCCTAGAAAACGTTCGAGGTCGTGGCCGCCCAACGTAGCCCTTTTTGGGGCCCAGTTCGTGGACAAAACCGAAGTTCACAAAACATCGTGCGATCAGACAAGCGTTGTTTCTATTGCGTTTTGAAAGTTCTTTGGAAAGGAATTTTCCCCCAAAAAAAACCAAAACCCGATTTGTCCCCCTGTTTGTGAGAGGCCTTGTTTTGGCCCAATCAAGTGTTGAGGGAAATGGTGTTAAAAAACGGAGCCACATGGTTGGGCTTTTTTTTGGGGCGGAAGGTGCCCCACCGCTGGTGTCGGAATCTTTAGTTTCAAAACCGTTTTCCACCTGTCCAAAATGTAGGTCGTTTGGAGGAAAGTTGAAATGTTTTCCGCTGGCAAAAATTTCGTCGATAACCGTACTACCCCGGATTTTTTCCCCCTGTGTTATGTAAACCCGTCTGCGACTTGTTTTGGGGCAATTTCCAGGTGTCGTACATTTCGGTGGTGTGGAGGATGTTATTTTTTTTTGGGGAGTACCGGTCAGCATTAGGGGGGGAAAGGCTACAAAGCCCCTAAAAGTTCAAACGGGATGAACCAGATTACCCCAGTGATTAAAAAAATGCAGGAAAAGACGGAGTGACGACGGTATTTTGCTGCTAAACAGACTGTAACGGAAAAAATTAAGGGACAAAAAAACGAAATACTGGAATCTGACATTCTTACGGGTGTTTTGGGAAGGAAACAAACAAGTTGTCGTTCCAAAGCCCTTGGGACGTGCTACACAGGCTAGGGCATTGTTCGCTGGTCCTGTGGGATCAAAAGCACGGGTTTTGTTCTTTTTTTTGGGGCCAGGTGTCCGGAAGAAAACAGAATACTGCCGTTCTGGACATCTGCCCAAAAAACTTTCAGAAAGGGCGCGTCCAGTGCACCTTTGCCCAAAATGCCTTCATTTCCCTTATTTCGGAGGTGCTATGATCTTGTTGGGGCCCTTTCCACTGTCTTCTTTTGGACTCGTATATCTTAAATTTTTTTTGGGTTCGGCAAAGGGTTCCCAAAGGGGATTCCCCTGAGAAATGATCAGGTCTGTCGCTGAAGCTTTACTTGCAATTTTTTCCCGAGTGGGTCTTCCGAGAAATTCTCTCGGTTGTGGAACCATCTTTTGTCTCATGAGAGAAATTTCAGACGTTGTCAATCTCTTCATTTAACCCCCATATCATCCCCCAAACGAATGGATGGTTAAAAGTTTCAAAGGAACGTTTAAGTCCAGTTGAGAAGGTTGCAAGGAGGAACCCCCTGAAAGGGATGTTTCATACGGGTTTGCTTTTTGAAAAAGGGAAATGCCGAACGAAAGCTGGGGTTTCACCCTTGAGCTTCTTTTCGGACATCCCAAGGGGTCCCTTTTGGATCTATTGATGCACATGGACGAAAAAAACGGCTTTTCAGTAAAATGTTTACCATACGTTTTGAATGATAATCGTTTGAAGGATGCTTGTGGGTTGTCAGAGTAGTGATAGAAAAACAGTGTGTAAAAGGTCTTTGCGACGAAAAACAAGGCACGTTCCCTTAGTGTAGGGGATTAAGTCCTTGCATTTTTTGATGAAAATAAAAACTGTGTTATGTGGAAGGGTTTTTCAGGTGGTCGAAAAATTTTGCAGTTTTTTTGATCAAAAAGGAAACACTGAGAAAGGGTTTTTTGTGAACTGTTAAGAAGTTTGTTGAACGTACAAAATGTTGCCATCAACCGCAGTTGAGGGGTATGTCCCTGTGTCGAAATGATGTCAAATGACAGACATTTTCAGTGATGAAATTTGTACCCCCGTACGTCGGGACAGATCAAAAGGGTTTTGAAAAACACAAATGTAGGGGGTTAAAATCTACAGGAGTGATGTTGCCCCTTCTACTCTGTTCTTAAGGGAAACCTATGTGATTGATTTTGTCGTGATTTGTCTTTAAGTCAAACGAAAAAGTCAAAGAAATTTTTTTAAGATTTTAGGATGTGTTTACAGATACCCAGGTCAGTGACTGGGATTTAACCCCTAGTATTCAGTTTAAATACTGAAAACCAGTGCGAACCCGACCATCCCCCCCCGTTTTCAAAAAAAGAGGTTTTCGAGAGAGAAATCAAAAGTAATGGGTTTAAAAGGGATAGAACCTTCTACATCTCCCTAAGCTCACCAGTTGATTGGTGGACAAACTGTTTGGTCGGTGGTTCTGCATCGATTACGGAAAATTTTTAAGTCCTGGTTCGATGCCCAGCCCATCCAGACATTTAAAGAATTCGTTTGCTCCAGAAGGAAATATTTTGTTTTAAATAGACTTGATAAAGGTACTGGCAGATTCCAATGGCTGAAGTGCAAAGGGAAAAGACAGCTTTCAAACACCCTTTTGGTCTTTTCCAATGGAGAAAAAACCTTCGGTTTTCAAATGCCCCCGCTTCTTTGCTAGAATGATGCGAGCCTGAAATCCTGTTTTTGGTGCAGTCAGTTTTTTTGATGAATTTTTTGGCGGGGAAAGTCATGGAGTGACCCCCTTTCTAAAATTAAGAGTGTTTTTTCCCGACTCAGTGTTTTGGGTTGACTGCAAGACCATCCAAATTCGTTTTCCGGTTTCAAAATCTCGAATTTTTGGGTCACACTATTTCAGTGGGAAAATGATGCCAGAAAGGAAAAAAAGTGGAAAAAATTTTTCTTTACTTAAACCCCTAAAAGAAACAGATCAGGTCACTCACGGATTTTTGTCTTTATAGACGATATGTACCCCATTTGGGCCCTGGGGCCCCCTTTTTCTGAAATGACGAAAGGGAAAGAAGAACAAAGTATTGTGGGTCTGATGAGTGCCGAAGGGTTTGGAGTGTGTTTAGAACCCCTCAACTCATTTCCGTTCTTTTGTTCCCTCCCCCTCGAAGACTTTTTTTTGAGAACTGATGCCCGTTCCCCAAAGGAAAAATGGGGCGGTTATGTTGCAGGAAAAAAAAATGCTTTTTTACATCCCGTGCATACGCAGTAAGAAGTTTTCAAAGACACGGAGAAATACTCCCCTGTGAGAGGAGTGTTGGTATGTAGGGGGATGTGAGAGTTCGCCCGGGGTTTGTGGAAGAAAGTTTGGTTAAGATGCCATGGCCTGAAGTTCTTGAAATCGTCAAAGGGGCTAAGAACAGCAGTTTTAAGATGGTCTTTGGCTTGAGGGAAATTTCCCTTTTAAAAATTTAACCCCGTGCTGGAAAACAAAAAAGTATGGGAGATTTTTTGTCAGTGTTGAAAAATTTTGGAAAATGTGCTGTCTTCAGGGAAAAGACTATTCCTGTTTTTTTTTTTTTAAAGATTACGTTTTGATCAATTTGACAGGCTTTTTTTGCTCTGCGATTTAAAATCAAATGGGATTTAGCTAATTTTCTTGTTTAAGGGGGCTTTTGTTTTACAAGCAAACTACTTGTGTTGATGTATTACATATCTGTCTTTCTTTATTCTTTCGTAAACAATGAAAAAAAATTTTTGTCTTTTATGTTATTGTTGTGAAGATGAATATATTTGTATGTGTATGAGAAAAAACGTTAAAAGTATTACACATGTTTTTATTTTGCAAAAGAGACAAACAAATTTTTTTCATTTGCACTGTCGAATGGAAAACTGTGACTTTTCAATGGACTATAAATTACAGGGGAAAAAACTTGTTTAAAAAATTGTTTTTTTGTTTTCATGTCTATTGGAAACTTTTTCCTTTGGAAAAATTTTCTTTTTTTGAGGGTTTTGAAACAAAGGATGTGAGGGCAAAGATCAGGAAAATATTGCTTCACATTTTATGTTGAACACAATTTTTATTTGAAATTTTTTTTATCCTAATTTTTTTTCCCTGTAAATTTGGGGAAAAGTTTTTGTGAGTATGGTGATCAATTAGAAAAGGTTTTTTTTTTTTTAAAAACTGAAAGTTTGAAATGCTATTTTTGGTGGTCATGTGATTGATTATCGTTGATTTTTAATTTTTGGGGAATCATGTGTGAAAGGTTAGATTTTTGGATTCTGGCTGAAAATGTGTTTAAGTGAAATGTTTCCTTTAAAAAAAAATTTTTGGAGAAATTTTTTATCCCCGGTGGGGGGTGTTGTGGTGCCTCACATCAAAGGGATGTGACATCCATCAATGTGTTTAGTGTATAATCATTTCCCATGCCATACTGAAAAGGAAAAAGGTATTCATGTGGCTTGAATAGTGTTTTGGGGGTCCCCAAAAAAATTTTGAGTTTGCTCGGTAAAAAAACAAATGTGGTCATTGGGTTTAAAGTGACCATGATGTAGTTTAACAAGGGGGGTTAAGGGGTGGCATGTGTTTTGAACCTGAGTATGCACTCATAGGAGGAAGGAGGAAAGAATCGTTTTAACCAGCAGATGGCTAGAGACTGAACCTGTCAGGAGTTGGTCCCTTTTGCTGACCGTATTACCCGGGGGAGGATGTGTTGGGGAAAGTCGGGGAAAAACTTAAAGGGAAAAAAGAAAGAAAGAATTTATGTTGAATTTGAAGTTTTTACACGAACCCTTTTTCGTGTTCAGCCCCTTTATTTTACCCTTGCCCCCCACCCCCCACCCCTTTTACCCGTGGGTGGTTAAGATGGCCTGGTGTGGGGCCACGGGGGCAGCCCAGGAAAATTAAAGGGAAAAGGGGAGGAGTCGGGAAACTGTCATTTCAGGGGAAAGGGGAAGGGGGGGGGTTGGAACTCATTTCAGGACAAGAAAGGTGGGGAGAGGAGTCGGAAGTCTATTCCAGGGCGGGAGAATGAGGGGGCGAGATGTGTCTGAGAGAGAAGGGAATCCCGAAAGGGTGAGGGAGTCTAATTCGGAGCGGCATAGCATCAAGGGGGAGGAATATTTATTTTCTGGTCTGAATTTTGTGGGCCAAGTTTTGGGAAGGGGTGACTTTATGAAGTTTGAGTGGTTAGTTTGCCTCTCTGGAAGAGAGCTTTGTATAAATTTGTTTTACGTGTTTTATGTGATTTAGTAAAGTGTTTTCCCGAAGGGAGGGGGGAGAAAAAAAATTCGGTAGTGCGCCTTTTTGGGTTTATTGGAAAGATTGGTGTCGTTGGGTAAATGGCGTGTGCAAAAGTGACAGTTTTGACAGTCACACACACACACACACACACACACACACAATGCAATGCACAAAGGTGAAGAAAAAAATTGTTGTCTGATTTAAATAGGGCATCAAAAACCCGGGCAGGGAGGGATTATTGTGTGATGTTTTTTATAGTAATTCTTCTAAACCCCTAAAATTGCATCTTTTTATGTAGGAAAAAAAATTTGTTTGCAGAAAAAAAAATTTTCGCTGTGATTAAACGTTTTTTTACAAAGTTACAAGTAAGTTCGCACATTGAATCAGGGCTTCTGAGTAAAAAAAAAAAAAAAAATCCACAAAATTCAGTGAGGGGAAAGGGGAGAATGGTAGGAGGGGTGGGGGGGAGTTGGGGTTTAAGTATTGAGTGGTTGGCATCAACTTTTTTTCTTTGGGCCACAAAAAGTACTTGTGTTTACAGCGGGTTTTTCTGTCTTTCACTCTGGGGCATTGGGTTGTGTTTACGGATTTGTTTTGTTTTTTCTAGCACAATATCGCTTTCACAGTGCTGGTGTCCCCCCTGAAAAAAATTTTGAATTCTAGGTTTTTTTTCATCATTGCTTTACGTTCTAATACTGAAAAAGGACAGTGTCACCCTTCCACTGCCCCTTTACCCCACCCTCCCCCGTTTTTTTTCCCAAACCCCCCCCCCCCCCACCCCCCAGAATTTTTTCTTGTTTTAAGTGTTTTTTTTTGTAAAAAATTTTTGAAATTCACAGTTCAATTTAGAAAAAAAGGGTCTCTGTTTCTTATGGGATGTCCTGAAGCTATCCAAGTGCCAGTCATCAGAATATTTTAAAAAGAAAGAGGGAGAGAGAGAGAGAGAGAGAGAGAGAGAGAGAGGTAACCTGTCAATGTCATCAGACCAATTTTTTTGGCTTTGTTATAGAAAGGTTACATTTAATAACCTCTCTCTCTGTCTCTCTGTCTCTCTGTCTCTGTCTCTGTCTGTTTCCTTTCGTAAAATTGTAATGGATGAAGATGGAAACAGTTGTTCACCATTTTGAGTTCAGGGCTGGTCATTCAGACTGACTATACATGCAGTGGGCAAGTCGTTCGGACTTGTACGGGAAGCTGGACGTTCCTGCCACCACAGTCTCCACTATCTTGCGAGCATGCTGCGACCCTCAACTCTAGGGCTTGTCTACCTTGTATGCGAAGCTGAATTCGGCGGACTGCGCGGAAGAAACCACTGTGGTTCAATGGGCAGAAAGGCAATTTCCAGCAACGCATTGTGGAGCGTACAGGGCGTGTCAAGACACAAAAGATGTCACAGTCATCCACTGCACCCCAATCTATCTCCAGCCGTCTCGACTTCGTCTTGCCACTGGACACAGATGGACTGGGGCAAGAGACTCTTAGTCTTAGAGAGTGAGGCTGACAACGCGCAACGCTCCCTCACTATAATCCAAGTCAAGCGCAAGTCATGACTTCAAACCCGACAGCGCAACCTCCAGTCCTGTGGTGATGGGCAAGTGGCGAAGGCAGCAGGTGTGGACACACTGGGAGCTGTCAGTCATGAGCCTGCACACAGGCGGCCCAGGGCATGTGGTCGCTCTTTACTGGACGAAGCAGAAGTGGAGTTCGGCAGCCTCCTGGGTGTCTGAGCAGCCCTTTTTAGGACCGCACTGCTCGCCTCCATAGCAAGAGGATGGAGCTAGAAAAAGTGCCCTAAACATTGCCTGCTTCACCTTACCCTGGCCAGCAAACCGCAGCTGGCTGGGTGTCCCTCCCAGCGGTTGAACTACGAAGAAAACAAAAACAAAGGTGGTCAACCTCGGCATGTGAAACGTGCGAACTCTACTCTGGAAAACGCCAAGGCAGACAGACCAGAGCGAAGAACTGCACTGGTCGCCAAAGAACTTGCTCGCTACAAAGTTGACATAGCAGCACTTAGCGAAACACGCCTAGCGGACAAAGGCCAACTCAAAGGATGTGGTGGGGGTTACGCATTCTTCTGGAGCAGACGCAGCAGCACTGAACGGCGAGAGGCAGGCGTGGGATTTGCCATCAGATCCCATCTCACCAGGAAACTTGTCAAGCTCCCGGAGGGCATAAAGGTTGCCTGATGACACTCCAGCTTCCACTTGGAAACAAGAAGAGTGCAATACTAATGAGCACGTACGCCCCAACAATGACCAACCCAGATGACATCAAGGACAAGTTCTACGAAGAACTAGACACTCTCATCACAGCAGTCCCACCGTCTGAGAAGCTAAACGTACTCGGGGACTTCAACGCCAGAGTGGGGACCGATCACCTGACCTGGGAAGGGATCACTGGGAGACACGGTACTGGCAACTGCAACAGCAATGGCCTCCTGCTTCTCAAGATGTGCGCTACTCATGACCTTGTCATCACCAACACTCTGTTCCACCTCCCTACCCGGGACAAGACATCATGGATGCACCCACGCTGCAAGCATTGTCATCACCAGGAAGAGAGATGCGTGAGACGTGAGAGTGACGAAGGCCATTTGTGGTTCCGACTGCTGGATTGATCATCGCCTCATTGTGTCAAAGTTCAAACTCCGCATCCTGCCCATGCGAAGACCCCAAGGTCAGAAGACTGCAAAGAGGTTCAACATCTCCAATCTCAAGGATAGTAAAGTTGCAAAAGATTTCTCCAATGACCTAGATGGCAGGCAGCCCAAGACAGGAAGGATGACCACAGCAGCATTGAAGAGCAGTACAGCAACCCGTAGAAACCAAGACTGGTTTGATAAGAATGATGCAGAAGTGCAGACACTGCAGTCAGAGAAACACCAGCTGTTCAGAGTGCACCAGAATGACCCCACATCACAAGCTAAGGAAGATGCCTTCACTAGTGCAGAACAAAAAGTGCAGAAGAGGCTTCGTGTAATGCAGGATGCCTGGTTCAGCAAAAGGGCCAATGAAATCCAGGGCTACGCAGACAGTCATGACACCGAGCATTTCTATGATGGTCTGAAGGCTGTGTATCACTGTATGGACCCCAGTCCTCCGGCTCCTCCCCCACTCCTCAGTGCAGATGGGACCTAGCTGCTGACAGAAAAGAAGCAGATTCTGGAGAGATGGGCTGAACACTTTAAGTCAGAAGCCTTTCCAGTGACCAACGGCGTAAAGCAAGGCTGCGTTCTCACCGGTACACTCTTCAGCATGGTCTTCTCCGCCATGCTGACAGATGCCTTCCATGACTACACGTCAGAACTCGGATACAGAACTGACGGTGGGCTGTTCAACTTCAGGCGACTGCAGGCTGTTACAAAGGTGAGACCGTCATCAGGGACTTCTTGTTTGCTGATGACTGCGCCCTCAATGCCAGCACAGAGCAGTTGATGCAGCACGAAATGGACTGCCTCTCACGAGCCTGCAACAGCTTCGGTCTCACCATCAACACCAAAAAGGCCAAAGTGATGAATCAGCCTGCGCCAGGTAAACCCTACCAGGAACCACACATCATGGTAAAGGGGCAGAACTTACAGGCAGTTGACAACTTCACCTATCTGGGCAGCACACTCTCACAAGCTGTGAACATTGACGCAGAGGTCAGGAACAGGATTTTTAAAGCCAGTTTTGGAGACTCTTTTGGAGTGGAGAGGACTAAGCCTTACCACCAAGCTGGTCTACCATGCAGTGGTACTAACCACTCTTCTCTATGCCAGTGAGACCTTGACTGTCTACAGCAGACACGCCAAACAGCTCAACCATTTTTACCTCAGCTGTCTCTGCAGACTCCTGCACATCAAGTGGCAGGACATCAAGTCCCAGACACTGCGGTCTTGGAAAGATCCAGCATCCCCAGCATCTACACTCTCCTTCAGAAATCCCAAGCCAGATGGGCTGGCCACATCGTCAGAATGCCAGATAGTCGACTGCCGAAGCAACTGCTGTACGGAGAACTGAGTCAGGGCAAGCGCAAAGTTGGGGGGTGGAAGAAACGTTACAAGGACTGCCTCAGAGTGTCCCTCAAAGGCCTGGACATCAACCTCAACACCTGGGAATCGCTTGCCCTGGACCGCCCAGCCTGGCAAAGCAGCGTCACAAAGGGTGCATACATTAGAGAGAGACGCACAGCAGAAGCTGAGAGAAAACGAGCCATGCGCAAGGCCAGAGCTACCTCCACCTCCAATTTAGCACCCACCCACATGTCCCACATGTGGGCATTCCTTCCGGGCCCAGATCGGCCTCATCAGCCACCTGCGGACCCACACTCAGCAATCTTCCATCTGAGATTGAAGTCATGGTCATCTTCGAAATCGAAGGACGAACAACATGATACATGCATTGACATGACCAAATATGAGTAGAAATTTCAGAATGAGGGTAAAAACACACAACAAAATGTTTGTTGTGTGCATGTTGATGCTTTATATCAAAGTAACATGTGTCCATTTGACCTGTAGGCTAATTGGGGAGTAATGTAAGAGCTTGAAACTTGACCAAAATTAGAAATGTTTCATTTGAAATGCATCCTTCTCGCTCAGTAAATACAACATTCTGCACTTTGTGATCACTGTTTTCTAACGCCCGTCTTGCGCCAAATTTAACGAGATAAGTGATTGCTCGTTCTTCGTTTTCATTGTCATAAGTGTTGTTTTCTTGCCTGAAGAGAGATCTAAGAGGTTGAAACGCGTCATATTTTGTCTTGTGATTTGTTTATTTACGTTTGGCGGATATAGTAGTTTAGTACTTAAAACTTTTTCAGAGTTTTTCCAATGAATATAAACCACTCCCTGATGAAAAGAGTGGAGAGTCCCGGTGCTTTGCTTTTCTCTCTTGTTAATGTAACTCTGACAGTTAAGTATGGTGGTTGATCAGTCACTGACTGTGTCTGTGGCAGGTGGGGGAGATCCGCCGTGTGTTGAAGCAGGACATGCGCCTGATCGTGAAGGAAGTTGGTGATGCCAAGGCCACATTGGATGGGGGGGATGTCCTCTTCACAGGTGTGTTGCTTGTCTGCATAGCATTTCACGCTCTGACCATGGTTTTGTTATTAGTTTTAAAATTATCGTTTTCATTCTTATTTTCTGTCTGAATAAATTGTTTCAGAATTTTGTAGATTATTCTGTGGAACCTTTCAGAGTTTCTTCTCAAGCAAGTGTTCATATTCATTCTTTACTGGCAGATTGCTTGCCTTACACAGCAGAGAAAATGGCCAAACATTTTTTTTTTTTTTTTTAATGGGGGAAAAAACCCGCCCCCCAAACAGGATTTTTTTAATTTTTGATAACGTCGGAAAACATTTTTTTAATGTTAAAATGTTAAAGCAAAAGCAGTTCAAGTTCAACAAAGTCGTAGAACATAATTAGCTGATGGATGAAAGAAAAGATTCTTACTCTGCAAGTCAATAGAAAATATGTGTACTGTAAACACTGTGAACTACATTATCACATCACATAAACGATTTTGTGCACTGAAATTATTTCTGCCTGTCAGAAATTGAATACAGATGATTATTTTGGTATGACACTCGCTAGTTTTTTAACAGCTGAGGTCTCTACTGGGATTGGGAATGTCACTGGCAGATCTTGTCCATTGTTAATGTCTTACCGTGCCCAGGTGATAGGCAGTCTATGTAAAACAAGCCATTTGCTAACGAGCCAATGTCTCGCAGAACCAGAGTTACACTGCAGTATCCCTACATACTAACTTGTAATGCTGGAGCCACCATTAATGTTTTCACTTTTATTCACTGTATGCGTTCAATACCTGATGGAAAAAAAATCAAAGATCTTGGATCATGTTTATAGCGGACCATAGTAAACAAGTGTGCAAGGTAGGATTGAATATGTATACATGTGGTGCATAGTAAAGAAAGAGGTAAAGTAACATTGTTCAGAAAACTGAGACAAAACGGTAGTCCTGATCTGGAATAATTCCTGAAACAGACACCGAGAAGTGGAGCACTTTTTAAATAAATGCCATTTAAAGCTTTAACTCTGAATTGAAAGGAGCAATCTCACAAGATGCAAAAAGTGGTCTTTCAACATGAAATTCCACTTCAAGTAGTTTCCATGGGACCTAAAGAATCTATGAGATGCGCATATAAATTTATGCATAGCAAGCCATATCACGCATATTAATGGCAGCCATAGCACGTTGAAACTTTGCATCCTCAAAATCCATATGGCATCTGTACGTTTCCACTGGGCATCCTGGCGACCAACAACTAAAGTACAATATGCCTCGCATCTCCAGATGGAGTGCATTTCATTTTGAAAAGGGCCATAATCCCCTTTGTGCATCTGTAACATTAGTCCTTCAACTTTTAACCCAGTTGTTTTCTCAAGGTTTAGGTTACAGTGCTCTCAACACTGCACGCAGTGCCTTATCAGCTGTTCTAGAACCAGAGAATAGCAAGCCATGGGCGCACATCTTAGTGATTCGTTTAGAAAGTGATAAGAGCTAAATCCCATCTGGCCACACTTGTCAGTGATTGCTCTTTTGACATTCCTCCCTCGGCCTAAGCTAAAAGGCGTTTAATCGCTAGGTACCGAACGATCTCACAAAAACGTTTGACCTAGTTTACTGCACTGCTTGGAGGCAGTGAGCTTGTGAGGACCACTTGGCCTAATTGCAGCCCTGTAAACTAGGCCAAACGTTCTAGTGAAGATCGCTTGCCGCTGACTGCGCTCCTCTTTTTCCAACCAGGCTTTGCAAATGGCATTGGCTGAGTAACAGCAGTAAACTTTTTTTTTTTCTGCAGCGAGCTTTTTTGGCTGTTATTTTACAATGGCTAGTAGGGAGAGAGTTTACTGAAGAACAGGTAGCGAATATCCTTATATTAATGCGCCATAATATACATGACGGATGTACTACTACTTGCCATTGTTAAATAACAGCAATACAAAGTAGTCGTAGGAGCGCAGTCAACACAACCTTCTCGCACGACAGTCAGTGAGGAAATGATATGGAAAATCTCCTCTGCCCGGTGGCGCATGCCCATTGCGACAATAGATTTTTCTGGACATGATCGCCCAACGATCACGCCACATCATGTGTAACACAACACTTGAACATTGCGCGACAGAATTTGCGCATTGCAACAATAGATTTTTGGAATGAGCGCCCCACCAAGATCGCGTCACACTGAGTCACGCCAAAACAACCGTGGGCGGCAACCCAGCACCAAGGTTCAGCGGCGGGCACTCAGTCAGCTACTGTTATGGATATCTCTTCTGATTCTTGCGCAATATAGAGAGGAACTGATTACTTATTTTTTTAATTATATGATTTTAATCTGGTTTAAAAATGAAGGCCGAAGTAGCTACAGAGCTTATTAATTTACTTTTCGAGTTGGATTGGGCAGAGCGAGGCTGATAAAGATCAGTTAAAGAGCAGGTTTGATAAAAAGGAATGAATTACTGATCTTTTTGAGCGCATAAATATGCGAGAAGCGTAGAAGCAGAGCCATCAGGTAAAATACCAGATTCTTGGCCCAACCAGTGATAAAAGTTGTTTGCCATTTTAGTTGATTAATATGGCTCCCTGATGATGTTAATCTTGACTGTTTTTCTTTGACTCTGAAGGAGTAGTAGCTATTCGTTTTTAATATGAGATCAGGTTTTACGATTAGAAAAGACTATGATAACAAGCTGCTGAATTTACTATTTTTTTTTTATTCTGTTTTAGATTTAAAAATGGCTGCCGAACTAGTGAATTCTTATGTACTCGATTTCGTATTGAACTATTTGATGCTAACAATGAAAGTATTAACATTGATTTTAGTGAATTTGGTTTTGAGAATGATGTAAACAATATAATAAAGATCATAGTGCAACTATTTATGACGAAGCAATCATAGTGATGAGCATTGGACTGTAGGTGATTCAGAAAAAGCTAAAATATTGGCGGGGGGTGGTATGTAAGTTAACGTGTTTGAAGTGTGCATACGCTTGGGATGTGATGAATAAATGCGCGTTTTAACTACTTTTATTTACATTTTTTTTTAATTTACGTAAATTACTTGTGGCTTTAAAAATGACGACCAAACCGGAGATCCAGGTTGAAACTTATTCGATGAAGAAAATGAAATTTGGTAGTGACAAAACATTAAGAATACGTTTAGTGAAAGTATACATGGATATTATTTAACCTACAAACGTTCAGGAAACGTGTGACACACGCCTATTCTAAAATCCCAGAGTCTCTTCAAACTGACCCCCCAGCAAATGTGTTGTTAACCCTTTCTGATGGCATTATGTTACCACCCGATAGCACACCAGTAACTTTGATGTCTGGGTTTCAACCTAAACAGAAAGAAAGTTATTATCTATCGAAACCTTAATCTGACTGGTCTGACTACTGCTTACACAGTTTAACTATTGCAAGTGAGGGACGGCACAATGTAAGGGTTTATGGCTGCCCGTCTGAAGGGACGTCCTTGGAAATCAAATTGAATAAAAACAATAGATTCTATCATATTGTTGGACAATTCTTACCTTTCCTCTTCCAAAAGAGTTAGTGTTATAACGAGCCCCAGTCTTTAAACATACATTATTCTGACAGCATGTGTTTTATGTGGTGTGTTTTAGCACATTTCTATCCTGGTAAAAAATCATGCAAAAAAGAGTATCTAATTTGATCACATATTAAGCAAGTGCTGAACATTTGATAACATAACCTTTCAGTGAGTATAAGAATAGTAGAAAAGCATATCTCGTTTGAGAGCAAACAAAACCACTCACTGTAAACGTATACACATGGTCTGTAGTAGACAATCTAGTGTCTCTAGGATTTATCCAAAAGCTCCTACTTTGGCAAACCGCTTAACAATCATGTAGACTTTATACTCTTTTGCAGTTAGTACTAAAAAGTCATTATGTATTAATCAGATCCAATAAGCTGACTTATGGCTTATACAATCAAGGATCATGCTAACAAAGGGCTTTGTAGAGGTGTTTGGTCTGAATCCCTACCTTTAAGAAGCAGCTGCAGTCTAAGAATCATTTAAAAAGTTTTGTAGGACTGTGGACACTGAAACTCCTCACACCTAAATCCAGGGTCTAAAGTTTAGTTTTAAGAATTTACACAAAATGCATATGGAGCCCATAGTAGTTTATGCTGACTTTGTATAACTTGCCACAGTTACTATGTCCACAACAGCAAGAACAAAAAAAACATCATTTTTAAACCCGCCATCAGATCTGTTCCTTTTGCTTTGTTGTTGGTTAGGGCTGACGGCACACACACACGCCCAGAGATTTACAGAGATTCCAATGCAGCTAGTCGGATTTTTAGTGATGCAGATAAAACAACTTGCTAAATCAGTTATCCATTGAACTGAACCTTTCCAGACATTGTTATGAATCCTGAAGACCAAGAACGTTATGACTCAGCACTCTATGCTGGATTTGCGGCTTAGAGATAACACATAACAGTAATGCACGTGACAGTATAAGAGACCACGATCACATTACTGGTAAGTTCAGAAGGGGGCCGAACGCACATCAATTGTAATCTTCAACTTAAGGTTGACCCCCAAAATTGGAAACTGCTATCTTCTTTCATAACTTACGGGCTACGATTCTCATTTTATTATGCAAGCATGATTATGAATATAGAGGGTTTCCTGCATTGAAGTTCTTCAGAAAAGTACATGGACTTTTACTCACCCCGTGACTGTTTTTCCTTTTATGACTCTGACCACATCTGATGGGGACGTCTAGATAAGTAGCGGTGATCTCTACCAGACTTCCAATCACCTAAACAATACGTTGACACCATTCTCTTTAGGGTAAAGGCGTCTATCCTTAATGAATAAATGATCTGTGGGAAAAGGTTTTGATGATAAAGACTCGTTTACCCTAAAGGCGCGCTCTTCTTTTCTAGTTCTTGAGGCAATAGACATAAACTGACTCTGATATGCAGCACCGCATAGAAAGTCTGGACAGACTTAAACAGACAAACTATGGGTAACTTATTAAGATTATTTTATTGGCTGACGTGGTGTTTATTAGGCAGACGTCTTTCAGAATTAGAGATCTACATGCCATGAAACATTTACTGCTTAGGACTCATCACATTACATCTCTGCCCTGGCCTTTCTTGGGACCGCCTTCTTAAGTATAACAAAACATCCAGATCGACTTAATATCTGATCTGGATCACACTTCTGATGATTTGATGATGGGATGAGGCGGAGGTTTCTAGCTATGGGCCCTCCCATCATTACCTGCAAAGCCCTTTACACTAGTATTTAGTGACTATGATCCCACTAAAACGTCCCTTACTATCTAATGTACTTAGAAGCAACAATCTGTATGGATGGGCATGAGTCAGCCGCTTCCACTGAGAAACTTTTCAATGATTAAAAGAGCCTCATGATGTTCATTTACTGTGTTAGGAATGTTGTCACTAGCTTTCGCCTGATAATCATAGGACTAATATTGGAAGTTAGACTTAGTGTTCCTTATCGAACTACACGATCTCCACAACGATTAACCCCTAGGCCGCTAGAAAGGATTAAAGATGTGTCCCATCGAACCTCCTTAACTTGGGCCTATTCTTAGACATTAAACTAAATATGTCTGTACTTTACAGACTGTTGCAGTTTTACTTAAATCACGGACTGAAACATAGAGCTGTTCACAGTAATAATTTATCTTGTGATTCAAGAGCCCTTTATGAGGCCATTCATAAAGAAGTATTCGGATCTTAGATCACAAGCACTGACGCCTCAGAAATAGAATGCTTTAAACTGATGAATAACAGCTGTTTTGGCAAAACTATTGGAAAATCCACATACAAACGGAAAAGATGTGTAATTAGTTACAAAAGAAACCAAGCTAATTAAGTTGGCCTCTAACATAATATCAGACTTTAAGTAGATATTTAACGACAGCATGTTCCGCATTTATGTTGAAGAAAAAGGATGTTAAGTTGGACATAACCGGTGTTGATTGGCTTTACTGTATTAGAGCGTGTCAAAGTTTTTGATGTTAGATTTCTGTACGACTACTTTAAACACTGATACCCAGGGAAGCAAGAGTCCTTTACACAGAAACTGACTCTTTTATTCTAGACGTCACACAGAAAAGTCTTTTACAAAGACTTAGAATCCTGAGGTAGCCAAAGGAGCGCTGGGATGGTTACTGCCACATGTGACTACCAAAAGTACAGCCCTTTACCTCAACTGTGAACATGAAAGTGATTGGATGGATGAAGGATGAACTCAATGGGACAGGTATAATATATATGTTGGGTTTTTGCGGTCGAAGATGATATAGCGTCTGCTAGCTGAATTCTGTAATTGATGAAGGCTAGGGGCATAAGTAAAGAAGTTGTTAAAAAAAATATAACTCTCGATAACTAACATGCAAGCTCTCTTTGAAAACAAAGTATTTTATCACACATATTTTTATCTGCGCCTCTACTCTTCTCAAGTAAACACCAATGACTGTTAACATGAATCACCTAGTCTCTACAATAACTTTGAGATTCTTAAGTCATTCATGCGTTTCATTAGGCTGTAGGGCATTGGAGAACTTAAAAGATCAACTTGGACTGACTTGGCTTGTACTTACTAAATACCCTAACTAGTACTTACTTATGAACTATACTAGTACTTACTAAGGAATTACTTAGTACTTAATAGAACCTGATCGTACTTACTTAGAACTTAATAGTACTTAATTAAACTTTGAATTTACTTGTACTTACTTTAAAAGTACTTTCTATAACTAACTTTACTTGTTCTTTCTAGTTTTTTATTTAGTTCATTAAAAACATTCATAGAGAATGGGGTCTACAGCAGGAGGTTGTAATTTTTTTGCAGAAGCTTGGTTACTTCTTCTTTTGCTGTGGGGGCTGTTTGTTGGTCTATGGTGTTAAGGTATTTGTATGCTAACAAACCACCTCCCAGCAACAAGAGCCACGCTCCACCAAATTACATAATGATACCCCGCTCGTTATCTTATCGTTTGATTGTGTGATTGTGTTGTGTTTGTTGATTGTTGTGGTGGCGGCGTATGTTGTATTACTATCTAACAATTTTTGTTTTGCTGATTGGTTTGCTTTTTACAGTCTGTTCCATTCAGCTAGTTTTACACCAGCTTCTCACGTCCAGGTCTTTTAAACTTAATATCATTACTCACTTGTGTACGTTCTCTTGGGGTACATTCTGCTCCTGAGGTCTGTCCTGCGGCGTCGCAAATCTTCTTATCATGATCGCTCATTTTTTTATGCGATTAACATTAATTTGATCAAAATTTAATATGATTAAAGTATATTAATCCATGATGAATGGCAATAAAAATGTTACCTATCTGTAATTCATGTCACATGCAAGATTTCTAGGGAACTTGTTTTAAAACTGGTATCTTGTGATTAGTCATATTTTTTAAATCTTCTTCTGAATCCAAACCGGCACCATCTTACTTACTAACTTAGCATATAACTAATCATTGTCTGGGCCCACGATCTAAACATTTTAGACCCTTAACCTGCGCTGCGTACATAGCGTTAGTATTTCAACGTCTGAAAGTAGACAGTTGCTGAATCTGTTCACTATTAGTTCAGTGCATAAATTTCTGTTTAGTTTTTCCAAACGCCAGCCAGAGAGTATATCATTTCTTTATGGCAGTGTATGACTGAGTTGCATAGGTAGTAGTCTGATTGCTCCTCACACTTTAATAGTCGTCACATCATTTTTAAAACAATTAAAAATTAATATAATACTTTATAAACCATGAGTTTTTTAAATTGGTTAATTAAGCAGTGCCTATTGTTTAGTGTCTATAGTTTATTAAGCCTTGCAAATGTTTGTTAGGAATAAAACAGCCCAACATGGAAATGATAGAAAATTCGCCATAACTCCCGTTGCACCTTATTTTTGCTTTAACAACCAAGATTATCTGCATTAAAATGACATAGGACAGTCTTGCGTATTATGATTAATTTTTAATTCTTTTTTTAGTTAATAAAAAGTTGAGCGAAAAAAAAAGATTACATTAATACGATTTTACCATTCTGATGTAATTTGCGGCCTTGGTATTTGCTATAGCGTGATAGCAAAAAACATGTTTAAAATGAAGGCCGGCTGACCTAGGCAAGGTTTTTTAAAACATTGGAGGTCGTTGTTATGGTTATAGTTGGAATTACTGCTGGATTGCCTCAAAAGACTTTCTTCGTTACAAAGGGGATTATCCAGAAAATATTAATGCTTTGACAGGATTTATCTCATAAGAATTAATAATCTTATAAAAAAGATGTCGAGATTGGTTCTGATGGTTGGCGGAGATTATTGTTAACGCTTTGGCCTTCTCTGGAAGCAATATATGTTTAGTAATTTGAGGTCCGACGAAGAGAGAGAACGCCATATCAGGCAATGGAAGATTTAGCTAAGGCAAGAGACGCTTATGTAGAAAAGGACGAATTGCTCACTTTGACTTTATTAATAAAAGTTAGAGAACAGGGTCATGCAGAGCACACATTTACAGACGTTGATGACGCAATGAATGAGTATTACTTAGGGAAGGAAAGAAGTGTCTTAAAATCGACCGCCGCATAACTGGTCTGACTTTTATGAACCATCTGAGGAACGAAGACTGCAGTGTTAGGCTTTATTCGTAGTTGGCAGGACCTCAGTCTTTCTTGTCGGCTCACTTTCATGTGTATAAAAAATTAAACACATTTAAATTATTGACAATGCGATGGTACAAAATATTTTTTTCTACTAAAGGGGTATTGGAAAAGGAAGGACTGCTATTGAAAAACTGTGTTATGCTGCTAAGTGTCTGAATCAGATGCGAAGACTAGGCTTTCAAAACAGGCAATTTGGCAATTATATTTGCTTCTGCCCCCAAAAGAATAATAAGGCCTAAGTGTATTGTTACTCAGTTCCAAATGACACCCACAAGATGACTTGCTGTATCTTCCAGATGACAAAGTTAGATGGAAAAATAGTTTACGGTATGCTCTGACAGTTGTTGACATAGGCTTCAAGGTTTAAAGACGCCTGACCTTTAAGGATAAAAAGCTAACTGCTGTGGCTGTGCTTTACTACAAAATATAATGCGCAGCCCATATAAAGTATCCTCGGATGATTCTAGTTGATTGATGGAAAAGAGTTTAAAGGCATCTGTATAACAGCTGATTTTAATAACATCATGTTACAATTAGAGAGGGATCCCAGGCAACCATCGATCCAAGCCCTAGTAGAAAACTTTAATAAGAATATAGCTGAACGGCCTGTTTACCTTTCATTATCACAGAGAAAATTATGGATTAGAGGAACGACACAGATGCGGTTAGAGTTTGCCAGCAGTCTTACGTGCAATGAACAATGAAGAATTTAAAGCAACAGGCCTCTTAAACCAGTAAACGCGATCAAATTAAAAAAAAATTAGCATTACTGAAGATGTGCAGGGGAATCAAAAACTCTTGCCGTTTGGGACCTAAAGTAAGATACTTGTATGCTCCTGGAGTAGGCAGAAGGCGATGTTTGAAGTAGAGCCACAGATCCTATATGGGCGTAGATGTGTGTGAAGTTGAATAGATTTCATTGAAAACAAAACCCATCCCGTGTATTATTTACGAGAGACTTCTCTTCTTCTAAAAGCTCTAGCCACTAAAAGATCCTTTGTTCGTGCAAGAGCTGCATCGTTGTCCCGCCAAACACAGTGCGTTAAAAAAATAGTATTTATTCTTTGCTAAACTTATTTTTTTGTTAAACTTAATTTCTTTTGGATATTTTGGGTTGTTTAACAGATCATCGTGTTGTTTTTCAATGTTCTGGTTTAATTGCACAGTGTCTGCTGTTCGTGAGGTAAAGTCTTTCTCCACTCCTTTTGAAGTTCAATTCTTGTCTCATATTCCCTAACCATCGGCCATAAGCTTCTGAATTCTTCGTCTGTAATGTTTTCTTTCCTGTAATGATTTGCTTATTTTAATCTAATGAAACAAAGGTTGCTGCATGCTAGGCACGAAGGGCAGTGTGCTTTTGTAATTGAGGAGTTAATTATTTAAAACAGCACTAACAATCATAGACATGGCGCCTAAACCTTAAACCGAGACTCCCTAATGCTAAAGAGGCTGGCGCTCCAACCCCAGTAGCTAAAACGCAACACTAGACCCTGCACCTTACGATAGCTACAGCTGAGGAGCCAGTAATACATAAGAAAGAGTATTTAAACGCTTTAGCATATTTCTTTCTTAGTAACCTATACTTATCCAAGTCACTTTCTATTTCCTTTTGAAGTTCGTTAATTTGCTCTACCTAAACTGTTGTTGATCTCCATTTTTTAAGTAAGATTATTTTAAATTAATCTATTCTTATCTCATATCTTTCTTTTTAATGCTTATGGCAGCCACTTCATCAACAGAGTAAAAAGCATTAAAATCATATTACTTAATGAAAACTAAAGTCAAGTTATGTTAGTTTGTCTTTGTCAACCATTACCAGTAACTTTGTTAGATGATGAAACAGTGTTTATTGCATTTCCGCTTTTAGTTAATAACAATACGAGCCTATGAGGGCATCCAAGTTTTCAGACGATAATTGTACTCCCTTGCTAACACATGTTCTGGCTAAACCTAGGAATGTGAATCCCCTGAGTATCAATAAAACAAATATCCAAAGTAGCTGTGGTAGCGCATTGGCGGTTTTGGGATAATTATAGGGTTAATGTGTCATCCCCAACTTCAAATCTAAGGTCTTTTTTCTAGTCAACACATATTCACGCTTATATTTCATCTATTTCAATCCTTCTTTTTCTGTTTGTTGTTCCTGGACAAGGTCTAGCAGAAGGGTCCTGCATTCAAAAGCTTTTCTAAAATTGTGTTTTTTACAAAGTATGCTTGGGACTTCGCAAGTCAATTTAAAATCCCACTTTCATTTCAGGCGCAAGACCCAGCTATTGTTTGTTTATAAAAGCCTGTATTCATATTTGGCCGTAAAATCGTTTGTTTTCTAAATTTCTTATTTGTTCTAGTTTAGTATATTGCTGTAGTTTTTGTCTTCAATTTTCTGTTCGTTTGTAAAACCCATCATCTGAGTATTCAATCCCTAAACATTTCCTAATCACCCCTATCAGGATCAAACTCGGCTGTGGTCTGCTAGGTCTTTTAGCTCTACTGCAATGACATTTAGGAGCTAGCTGCGCCTTTTGATTATGCGCCCTCCGTGACTGTCTTTTTAATATTAAATTTAAAAATAAACAAACGTACTTGAACTGGGGGGACAGTCGCAAGCATAGCTTAGCGTGCTTAGATTTTTCTAACTGCTCTTTTATTTTTTTAGCTCATCTTTGTCCCTTATTATATAATTTTCACTTATTAACATTCTCAATATTTCTTTGTCATTAGTGTAAATATTACTACGAATTTTTACTGCTGATCGAAAGTCTTTTAAGACAGCATTATTCTTTTTGAGTTAAGAGCCACCATCAGAAACTAAGGCGTGCCGTCATCCTAAAGGCTAGCTTTGACTGTGCTTTTCTTTTTTTAACAATGTCTCGTTCAGATGGAACAGTCAGCAATAAAACAGTGTTTCTGGTTCCCTCAATTGTCTATTGTATGTTCTAGTCAGTTCGCTTAGCTGTCGCTGGAACAACTAAAAAAATTTATTATCGTCTGTCCAATATAATAACTTCTTTCTTTGTGAGATTGTTGGTGCCCCACCTTAAGGTTTGGTGCTGAATATATCCACATGTGCTCGTATTGAATACTATATATTGTTTGTAACAAATCAGTACGAAGACAGTTTTCCAACACCCTGTAATCCGTCAGATAGAGAACAGTACGGATCTCTTTGGCAGATAGAAACTTCAAACTATCCATCTGTTTTTAATAGGTTATTTCTTTGCATTTTAATAAGGCTAAGTCTTTTAGCCTGTTTTCTTCAATGTTTAACTGTGGCCAATCACAAACCATAAAAACATGCTTTTTTATTGGGGCTTCCCGTTTCCGTCTGCTCTTTCTTGTGATATTTATTTTTATAACCATCTTGCCCTACCTTTCTCCACTACCAATACAATTTCTGCTTGTCAAATGTGATCTAAATATCCAGCCACAGCCCTTATTTGGATTATTAAGTAGTCTTCGAGTCTTACATCATAAAGGCGAAGTTTTTTACATACCAGATTCAACTGCCAGGATCCCTTTGCCTACCTCCAGCGAACAACTTTCTTATTTCATCAAAAGTGTTGGTGAGGTATAAGTCAGCGACCGAAATAAACTGATCAGACTTGCCATGTATTGCACAGTCACTTTCAATTTTACTGATTAAACAACGGCTTTGACTTCTCTATGAAAAGGAGTTGTTCCTTCTGTATAAAGATCAATATTCCCTTTTAAAGCACTTCAGAGGACTGATTTAGAGGTATTGTTCAGGAGAGTGTCTCGCTTGTTTCTATTTTCTGTAATGGAAGTGTATAACTCTTTTCATTATAAATTTACTGTTTTTTTTTTATACTGGGTTTAAGATTGTTCCTAGCCAGTTCAGGGTTAGTAACAACATCAAACTCTAAGAGAAATGTCGCTGACTGTGCATTTGGCTTCTGGAGCTTTCAGACAGAACAACAGAATCGCTAGGATTTAAATGTCAGTTCTATAAGTAAGTTTTTCTTTTAGTGCGCCTTGGTAATATGGCATATGCGTCTTTAACAACTCAAAATCTAGAGGGATGCAGAATTCTGTTGCAAAAATGGCTTCTGATACTGCCTCATCTTTAACATCTTTCCTTTGATCCTCGCTTTAAGCCTGTGCGTGAGGCCGTTTGGGACTTGTAATTCACCTGATAAACTTCTTTTTCTTTCTTTTTTAGGTGCCTTAGATCAGACTAGAGTGGCAAATGTCTGCTCGCTTTGTACAAAGACTTCTCTGCCCTCCAGTTTAATTGCCATATGTTTATCGATTGCTCTGCCCAAATTAGCAACAACAGTAGCCCTTTGGATCTATCGATTTAATGGCTATTTGAATGTAGGTTTAGCAGTGCCTGGCCATTATAACTCGCGCGCCAAGTCAGCGGAAACTTAACTATTAAACTTGTCCGGGCCCTGAATAATGCTTGATGGAGTATTAGTATTTACACTAATTACAGTCTGCGTTTACCTCTTACCGCCATGGGGTTCCTTCTCTGCGTCTGTATGGATCGAGGTCAAAACCGTTTGAGTTCATTTTTTATAAAACAAAAATGAATATAAATAAAAATATGTCTAAAGATTATGGACGCGATAGTGAACCCCTTGTTGAAGAGAAGAAAGGGCTTGACAGGCCTTCATTTGAAGAAGATGAAACAGGATACGTCCTTCATTGCGCGAAGAACTTGGAAAGAGAAGAAGCATCGGTATCTTTAATCCTTCATTAGGAAGGAGTAGAAACACCCCCTGGAGTTAGTGCAGTTCGTGTCTGAACGATTAACAAATAAATTAACTCATTCTATATAAGCTTAGGGACTAGACCACCAGAGGGCCATAGGCCTTTTTGATTTTAAGATGGATAAAAGCACCATCTGTATATAAGAACTAGCGGAGGAAATTGTAAGAGTTATACAAAGCCAGACCCAACTAGTTTTAAAACTAAACACAATAGACAGTGGATCCCTGTTGCTGACTAAGGCGTATTAAACATTTTAAATTAACGGGCCTGCGGCTGTTAGTCTTTTACAGAAACTGGGGGCATAGAGTGCCAACACGATTGAAATTGAAATGACCTCTTTGCAAGACTTTAGGAACCAAGGTAATAAATGAATCATTAGCAAAAAGGAGACAAGTTTTAGTGAGGAGACAGTCAGAAAACCATTAGAAACAATTGAATATACGCCATTGCCTTTGCGGACATCCTTAGCTCTTAATGAAACGCATAAAGTCAATAGAGGCGAACTAGAAAACATTTAACAAAACTTGGTTGAGCTAGATAGAGAGATAGAAGAAGAAAAAAAAATAAGCTGGCTGATTTGCAGATGATAACAATTTAGCGGCAAGAAGTAAAAGCTAGAATACGGAAAATTATACAAGATTAAGATAAAAATAGGTTAGAAGTCGTTGTATCTGATAACAGAAAACAGCTAGGCCATAAGGGGGCCGCAAACAAGCAGAATCAGGAAACTATAACAAATACTTTTTGAAAACACTACGCTAGCAGAAAGAATACGGATTCTGTTCAGAAGAAAAGGGAATTACAATAGTTTGTATATTAACGGCTGTTGGCGTCTGCTATCTCTACACTCGTTTATGCTTTAACCGGCAGTGCACAACAGGGTCAGTTGGCGAACTCAACACCTCAGTCCTGGTAAAGTTGGATTAGAAATAAAAATTACATCATCTTGCTAACCTTATTTAAAGAAGTTACGCAACCCAACAGCGGCTTGATGCTCTGCCTGGCATAATAGGCAGTGTTCGTTAGTTGGGTTTTGTCTACTATAGGTAAGGTGGCATGGTTATATGGGCAGGACATTAGTGGACGTTGGGAGTTGCTAGCTGCGGGATTAATTTTTAGTGCAATAAAGATGGCTAATCCAGTTAAAAGTTAATAATACTTTCAAGGGCTGTCTTTTCGCTAGAGTGACCTGTCAGTGCGAGGGCAGATAACAGGTGGCGCTCGACTTTCTGGGCTGCTTGCTGGCTGTGGGGGCGCTTATAAAACTGGATCGCTTTCTTCAGGGATAGGTACTTTTTTTTTAATGGTTGGTGCAGGCCTTGTGTTTAAGCCTTGATTTGTGTCAACTATGTTTTGATTCGTCTACAGCTATGAGGATTTCATTGTTATATTTCTGTTATCATGCAATCTGCAAGTCTAAGGTCAGGAGGGGTTGAATGTATAATCCATGGCATACAACAAAGTATTCCTTTGACCTGGGCAGGTTGCAAGAAACGTATTGATACTTTTGTATGCTGGCAGGCATATCAACAGCAGAGTTAATCAGATCTAAATTGGCTAGTAAATGGTTTCCTGGCATCAAAGCCCGTGTTTGATCCACTATGCTAGACTTAGTCTGTGCTTGTGCTCCTAATAGACACCAAAACAGTATGTCCTTATGGAGTCATTAATAAGTATTTGCACTCCCTGGAATTGTGTTAGGCCTTTACTTTCATCTAAGATAAATGTTGTCCAAGCATTAGGGCGGTTTTTTCTAATGACATCAATCGAACTTGTTTGTCTGGTGAAAAGGAAGTGTGGGCCAGGCCAGTAGGTCATAATTATATTCTCTACGTTCCGCCCACAATACAATGTGACCATCTATGATTTCGGTCTAAACTTTTGTTTAATATCAGCTTGAAGATTACTGTTAAATTTCGTGGCAAATTTCTTTTATATGCTTTTGTGTTCCATTGGGCTGTTTAAAGGGAGTAAAACGCGTTGTCGTTAGGGAGAGGCACTTGTAGTTCGTTTAGTATAGTCTGCTACATGGTAATTAAACATGAAAGGTATATACTGACACTTACTACAAGATTGGGGTGGTTTAAATGGTGATGCATATGAACACGCCAGCCTGTGGTGCGAAGTAAATGGCAAAATTTTCAACTGATCTGGAAAAAGCCATAGGGCGGGATGACCATGCTGATGTCACTCTGTCACTATTTTTTGGCGGATTAATTATCTTGTATAGTGGGTTTACAAGTCTGACCTGGAAATCCATATGATACCATCTACTGCCAATGGTTCATGGTTAAAGTGCTGAAGCCTAAGATTTGGGGTTATAAAAACTCTCCTACATTGTAAGTAGCACTTTCGTTATATTTTTAAGGGTTCCATTTTTTAAATTAGTTTTTAAAATTGTTATAAAAAGATGTACATTCTATATACCAAACAAAAATCGAAGCGTGTGTATTTACTAACCAATTTTTAATATGTCTCAGGTATTTGTAGGGGCTGCTTTAGAGAACTTGGTTTTAAAAAGTTAAGTGGGTTTTAACATATCTGAAAGAGGACTCATAATAATTGGATTATTGTTAATGACGAACAAGGTGTCAGTAAGTTCTTATACAATACCAGGAAGGTTATTACAAACTTTTGTTCTTTAAAAGAAGTACTTAAACGAATTTGGCCATATTATTAAAAATTAAACGAAGCAACCTCTGAAGTACTACTACATTTCCCACTAGAACGACTAGGAGGGAGTACACTTTTCCTAGAGGGCTTGCTCGATTCTTAGGCTCTTCCACAGTAGCGAAAGTCTTATACATTTAGTATACAGAAGAGGCCTATCCAATTGAAGGTAATGAACCAACTGATTTTCTCATGAACCCATGTTGCTATGTACAGTTGATGAGTTAAGAAACAGATACTAATTTATTTGAGGGCTATCAATCTAAGGTTCTAAGAGTGCTGCCGTCAATTAAGGCACGGGTTTTTGCGATTATCAGTTATATAGGTTGTGGGATAACAGTCAATTCTAAAGAATTAATTGAGGGGGCCTATAAATTCATTGGATGTAATAAATAACTAATCAAGATTGGAAAGTTAGGTGTTTGTTCTGATTTACCTATAGTGCTGGAAGTAGAAGAGGCGTACTGTATACCATTAGATTTTTTATGACCTGGTATAGGAGAATGTAATTATCCTATAATTCACGATCACCAATTTTATCTTGCACGTAGCCCCACATTTTAAAGTACACGATTTCAGTCTATTTTTTCTGTTTTTGCGTCGTTAAGTTTGGTTGTAAACAGGTGTTAATTTTTGGCCACAAAGTGACATTGGAGGGACGTGATTTGTTTGTGAAAAGGGGGCGTTTTCGTGCAAAATAAGTATGGTGGTCGTGAACGAAGATATGGGACATTTCCTACGTTGTGTGTGTGTGGGTGTGTGTGTGTGTGTGTGTGTGTGTGTGTGTGTGTGTGGTGTGTGTGTGTGTGTGTGTGAGTGTGTGTGTGTGTGTGTGTGAGACAGTCTGGAAAACTTATGCATTTTAAAACAATATAACGTAAAAAGCGTTAGTAGGTTGCGTATGTGGAAACAAAATTACTCCAGTTCATATTTTTATGCAGTGTTATGAAAAAAACCATTCCAGTACTTGAAGCAAAATACTGTTGCAGGCTATTTTTTGAGTCACGCTTTAAGTAAGAATCTTTGTGCACTTACGAATCGCACCCCTATTGGAAGATAATATAACATTTTTATTAACTTTATTTGCTGGGGAGGACAGAAAGGAGGGGGTTGGAGTGGATATTATATGATGGGGATGGGGGGCGGGGGGGGGGGTAGGAGGGGCGGGGGAATGCAAAGTTGGTATTTTTTTAAAAAAACTACTTTCATGCGTTATGACTTTAATTGATTAGTGAGATGTTGGATTTTAAGTATTTTGTTTTATGTTAATCTTAACTTAGAATATGTAAAGATATTCGCACACTTACACATCCACAACTATCTCATCACACACACACACACACACACACACACACACACCAAACACCACACCACACACACACACACACACACACACACACGCGCGCAAAAGCACACATACACACACTCGCACGATGCACGCACGCAGCACACTTACACATCACTCCACACCACACACACCACACACACACACACACACACACACACACACACACAACACACATAACACCACACACACACACACATTCGCGTGCACGTGCACCCAGACATATACACATGCATCATTATGTGCATGCTTGCAATTTACTTCCGTACACAATCACGTTTTTTTTTTTTGTTATTTTTTTTTTCATTGTGTGTGTGCTGTTTGTGGTTTTTTTTTGTTTTTTTGGTTTTGTTTTTGTCTAATATCACGAAATAGTGGATAGACGTTAAATGAAAGACACACACACACACTCACACACACCCACACACACACACACACCACACACACACACACACACACACACCACAGCACACACTCAGATCTGCTCTCACACACACAAACACACACACCCAGACACCAGACACACACACACACACACACACACACCACACCACACACACACAAACACGCCATGCACGCACGCCGCGCGCACAAATACACACACACACACACACACACACCACACACACACACACACCACACACACTCCAACCACACACACAACTAACACACGCCACGCCACGCACGCACACACACACACACACACACACACACACAAACACACACACACACACACACCACTGACTGACTGAACCTTATACTGTCAGATTAAAATAGTTGTTGTAATTGTCAACACACACACACACACACCACACACACACACACACACACACTCACACACACCACACACACACACACACACACACACACACACACACCATACACCACGCACGAGCGCGCGCGCGTAATAGTAAAATCATAGATGGATGAAACAATGTATTTCTTGAAACTTCCTACGGATGTTGTGTGTCTGACGAAAGATAGAATGCCATACTGTATGCCTCATAATACGGCATCATTGTCTTTTCCACAGCGGACTGTCTTAACGTGATAAGTTGTCTAGTGCCATCGTTATATGTTGCACACCGCACTGCATGTTTTGAACTTCAACCCAGGTATGATGATTCAATGTCAATTGTCCCTCATTGTCATTTAAAAAAACATCCACTTACTGCAAATGAAGCCTCTCACACCTTCAGAACTGCTCATCTTTGTGGAGACGGTACAGGGCTGAACGCTGGAAAACTCTGTCCACAAGAACAAAGGACCTTGTCTGCATGCACTGTTTTCCCCTCTATCATAGCAGTCATTCCTCAACTGATCTCAATATATCATGGAAAAATTCTCAGGTCCTAGGTTTTTGTCCAGGTTGCTTGGCTCTGCACTTCCCTGAAGCTTCCAGAAAGAGAGAGTTGCTGGAAAACTTCCTGCTCTCTTAATTCGACGATCCAAACAGTGGGCTCCATGCACTGCAGCCAGGTCATGTCCTCTCCTCCATGGCGGCACAGTGGACCTCATTCCCATTTCCAGTATCATGCCTTCCCTTGGTAGACTCGTTCATTACCATTTCCAGAATTCATGCCTTCCTTGGTAGAACACGTTCATTCCCATTCCAGCGTCATGCCTTCCCTTGGCACAGAAACACGCTCATCCCATTCCAGCATCATGCCTTCCCTTGGGATGAACAGGTTCCATTCAGGTCATGCACTCCCTTGGCAGTACACGTTTCATTTCTATTCCGGCAATCTGCATTCATTAGCAGAACACGTTTTTTCATTCCACAGCGTCAGCATTCCCTTGGAAGACTAGTTCATTCCCTTTACCTGCATCCATGCATTCCGTGGCATGAAACACGTTCATTCCATTCCAGCGTCAGGCATTCCAATAGCAGAACACGTTCATTCCCATTACAGCATAATGCCATTCCAATAGTAGGAATACACGTTTATTCAATTCCAGCGTCATTGCATTCCCTTGGCAGAAAAACGTTCCTTCAACCATTATCAGCCGTCTTGCACTCAATAGGCAGAACAGTTCATCCCATTCCAGCATCATGCACTCCTTGGCAGAACACGTTTTCTTCCCATTCCATCATCATGCATTCCCTTGGGCAGATCACGTCCCTTCCAATTCCACACATCATGCATTCTATTGGATGAACACGTTTGTTTCCCATTCCGCATCATGCATACCCGTGGCAGAAAAACGTCCCTTCCAATTCCAGAATCATTGCATTTCCATTGGCCTGAACACGTTCATTTCCATTCCAGCATAATGCATTCATTGACGAACACGTTCGGTCTTGGCATTTGATGCCTTTGATCTGAGTTTGTCTCTGGTGGCCGCTCGTGTGGCAAAAATTCTCCTGGCAAATGGAGGACTCTTCCATTTGTTCCGTATATGGTCGTGATTTTGGGGTTTTTCATGCGCTCGGTGCGACTACATGCTTTCCTTCCGCCACGGACCCTCATCGTTTCCAGCAACTCCTTACCAAACATTCTGTGAACACTGTGGTTTGGGAGATCCATCTTTCATAGATGTTTCCCTTCTTGCCCACCAAGCCTGAAATTAGCAATGTGCAAGAAACGTTCTTTTTTCAACTGTTATTGTTCCAAAATGATATCCAACTATGAGAAACGAAACTCGGGACTTTTCATTGGTACATCATAAGCACAATAAATGACGAATCTATGGACTGGGTGGTGAACAGATTTCAAAATGGTATCACACTCAGATGATAGAATGTTATAATTTATCAACAGAGTCTCTCTCGCTCTCTCTCTCTCCTTTCTATCTCTCTGTTATAAGTGATGATATAGGCATAAGACTACTGTGTTTTTGTCTGCATCGCCATTCTTATCCACAAGTTTCCAGAAATAATTGATTTACTGTTTTCCACTACGAAACTGCATAAGTAAATGTATTTCTTTCTGATTGTTTCTTCTGATTCTAATGACGTGAATGCTCATTCCCGGTTTACTAGTTTATTTTACGGCAATGTTATCACCCGATCCTTGGACTGCCAGGTTAAAGGAAATCAAGTTCAATTAAATCATCATTTCCCTGGTGGTTATTGCTGTCATTCTCATAAGACGAATGTTGAGATTGTTATTTTTTTTTTAGTATCGCGGTGTATTTCACTTTTCTTCTATTATTCATTTGATTAATGATCTTTCCAATCTACAGTGCTATTAAAGAAATATTACTTTTACGATCTTGCCATGACTGAATCAGAAACATACTCTTTTTAAATATACTCTTACAATTGCAATGGCCTAGGTGACCACAAGAAAGAAAATACGTTTTGATATTTTAAGGCAACAAAAGGGTAATTTATACATTTTTAAGGAGACTCACTGGAAGTTTGAGTCCGAAAAATTTATACCAGAGCTTTATGGGGTTATGACTGCTACTTATCTGTAAGTGACTAATAAAAATAAAGGGGTAGCTGTGATGTTAATAACCAATTTCGAATATAAATTACATTAATGTAAACCAGACACCCAGAGGGATGCTATTTGGTTGGATATTGAGTTTAGAAATAGAAATTTCTCTCGTCAATTTTATGGAAGTACGAGCAACAGAGATTATTTCCAGTTCTTTGAGATATTGTGATCTTCTAGAAAAATATGGGTAATGCTCCGCTAAAGGAACTGTATAACATTAAAGGTGCTAGCTGCTTATATTTTCAATACTAGATAAATAATGGTTAACGACTGATGAGCAAAACTGGGGAAATACATGCTGTACTGATGAATGCTCGAAAGGGTGTGATGACTAAACAAGAGAAAGAGTGTGATACAAATAATCAATAGGGGCCATCAAGTCATCCGACCAATGGGAATGCGAACCTAGAACCAATGACACAGCACAGGTCAAGCCACAGTTTTAGGGAACATTCTGTACAAAACGAATTCATGTCACAACGATCTGCTCAAACAGCCTGGACAATGCAACGATCTGTTCATGGTGAGTGGAGAGAGGTGCTGTACTGCTGGACATGCTACTCACTCCTTCCTCACCAGTCAAAGCAGCATATTATGAGGCAAGTCGCTCTTTGTTTCAGTCTGTGTCACCTCAGCAGTTGGGCAAATTAAGAGCACCCATAGAATGAGAAAAGGAAAATCTACACCGTACCAACCCTGATATAACCGCACACAAAGGCGTATTGTTTTGCTATCTGAACTGATTGGTCGACCGATTCTAACGGCTAGTGCTTTTGATAAAGTTGTGTGAGTGGAATTCGTTGGCATAGTAGCTTTTGAGTTAGAGAGCGCAGCGAGAGGGTTTCTGTATGGCGTACCTTTTGCGTCAAAAAGAGGCAAGGTTCGCTCCCTCAGGCTTCCACCTTCGTACAGCGAACTGAGCATCACTCTTATACTCTCCTGCCTAAAGTTACATGGTTCTAATTGACTCATAGAACACGGCAACAGAACTGACAATTAAGAAGAAAAATGTTTATTCTAGTGGGCACAGATGCAAACATTTATCGATTAAAAAAACCTAATCCTCCTAAACCATAACCTCTGTGAGCTATATGCTTATCAAATTATTCCCTTGTCACACACACACACACACACTCACCACACACACACCTACACACACACACACACACACACACACACACACACACACACACACACACACACACGCACGCACGCACGCACGCAGCACGCACGCACGCACGCACGCACGCTCGCACGCACGCACGCACGCACGCCACGCACGCTCCGTGCACACACACATACACACATGCGTGCCCGTACGCACGAATCGTGCAGTGCACACTTTATGGCCCTCGTTTTACTTTAAAGAAAAGTCTCTCGAGCGCCCTTGCTACATCTCCTGGTGGTCAAAACAATTGGGGCAAAATGACTGGTTTGCTGCAGGAATTTTTTCTTTAAATCTCCGAAGATCGCTGAAGGCCAACGGATCACAGTAGAGGCAGTAACTTTCTGTCCAAGTAACAGGAATTCCCCGGGTCCTATAGATCTCATAAGTCTGTCCCTTAATTTTCAAAATGATTCAAAACCGATTAAAAACACCCCAAACCAATGTTAGTTTTCACATTCCAAGGGAAGCCATTATTGGCGACTGGAACATTCTACACCACTATAATTGTAACTGAACTGGACGTTTTGTTTCCAAAACTGGTCAAAGACGTATCAGCATTTAAGCCAAGGATGCAGGTCACGACGGAATCCCACGACGGACACAGGGAAAGGTTTTCGTCTGTTACAAAAAAAACGTTCATTCCAAGCGTGACACGTTAAAATGTTAGTACAACTGCACAAATAGTTATCTAAACATCATCTGATACCTCTGACGCCTTGAATAACATTTAGGCTAACATGTTACACAGTTCGGCCAAAGGCAACGAACAGCAAACATACCATTGTGTTAGCTGATGAGGAAGGTGGCTTCCTTCATGCGACTGGAGTACCTGCTGCAGGTTTGCCTTGGCTTGCCTCACCTGCATCCAGTCGCTGAGGATGCTCGCGGCCATCACCTGCTTTCATCACATGTGAAGGGTCGTGGTGGTGGTCAATTCCTCGGCTGCGTGTGCACTGACTCTGATGTTGCCATGACGCATGGTGAGGGTTAGTGATCCATCGGCTGTGGCACTGCCTCTGATGCTGCCATGACGCCATGGCAGAGGGGTAGTAGATCCCTAGAATGAAAGCACTGCTTGATGCTGCCATGACGCCGTGGAGAGGTGTAGTTGATCCCTCGGCTGGAAAGCACTACCTTGATGTTGCATCTCACGTCATGGAGATGGTAGATCCCATGTGAGTTGGGGCCGGTTCATCCTCGACGGTGACACCATGTGTTGACAAGTATTGAGAGTGTGTTGCTAATCCAATCTCCACTGTCAGGTCAAAAGATTAGAGGGAGATCGTTCTTCATTTCAATCTGTTAAGCAGCAGTTGCCGGCTTCAAGAACCCAGAGAGTAAAGCTTCTTTTTAAAAGTATGACCGAAAATCACTCAACAAAAACCTATGGAACACCTGTTTCAGAGATGGGGAACTTAAAGTTTATGAAGTTTCGCTTTCGCTCATCTGAGATCAGATCCAACGAATATCTTATCAGTGCCTCTGCCATTGCCTTTAGGGTTCTGCGTCTACTTGGGAATCAGATAGCGCGAGCAGTGCCTTGACTTCATAGATGGTGTGCCCACAATTCTCTTGCTGCAACTCTATTGTGAGAACGTTGTCTTGGAAGCTCGATTCTCTCAAAATATGGCCCAATGAACAATATCTGCTATGTGCTGATCCACCAAGAGCCGTTGAAACGTGACGTTCATCCACTATTGTCAAGGAACGCCTTGAAAGACTAAGCCCAAGTCTTGATTGGAACACGAAGCAATAGCCTTTCCCGGCAAATGTTACCACCTTCTTGGAAGAGTCAGGTGTCCAACAGTCGTCACTAGCATTCCAGGAGTGGAGAGAGAGGAATACAGTCAGACACCAAAGAAAGGCCCTGGCCTATGGAGTATATCTACAACCAGTATACCCAAGGAAGACTGGACCACATGTCTTCAGATGGTTCCGTCAAAGAAGCAACGAGGGATGGTGGGAGCTGACATCTTCCTCGTTACAATGACGGTGGTGAAGAAAAATTTGCAATTAGCAACAGGAAAATACTCCACCTATTCCGAGCTGAGCGAGAAGCCATCTGTAAGGCAGCCACAACAGTCTTGCAGAACTCCACAAGAACATCAGGACAGGTGGCGGTGTTCTCTGACGCTATCTCCTTGCTCCAAAAGCCCTCAAGAACTCCCGCTGCATAGAACAGAACCATCTCACTTCGCTCTTGTTGCCTGAGTGCAAGAGTGGAGAAAGTGGTGATACAATGCGGGTACCAGCACACTGTGCATCAGAGGCAACGAAAAAGCGGACATTCGGGTAAAAGACGGTGCACAGAAGGAACGCAGGCCAATACCTGGTGTCTTCGATTGAAATTAGGACCAATCCTCAAGGCAAAACAAGAATAAAATGGCGCCTCAGCATCCCAAATACAACCCAGAAGAAACACATACCATCTGCTGGGCGACCGGGTACAGGTCAAGATCTTCTGCTGATGAACTGCGACACAATCGCCTCTGCTCCAACACATATGCACAAATTGGCATCGGACCGTGTGTGGAGAGTGCCCTTCTGGTGAGGAACCAATTTAAAACTGACACCATCTTCAAGTCTGTACGACGTATGCAGCCATCCAGGGAAATGTATGGCATGCAACGACAACAGTGGAAGCCAAGCTGTACGTGGGGGACCAAAAACCATCCCTGGACGAATGCGACGGACGGCTGCCTTCATCAGAGGACACCGGGCTGCTCATCTAACGGGATGGTGATCGAGGATCGATGAAGAAAAAAATACTGGCTTACCCTTGTCTTACATTCATCTGTGGTTGTGAGCTTGTTCATTTTGCTTCATATGACACACCGAGTTGAAAGTTTTGATGAAACCTGTGCTTGAATGTATATCTAGTCTCTGATGATTTGTGAGCAGGTTTCGCATTTCCCAAAGGTTGCTGTGCCACTCCCAGTCACCCGCTCTATCCTGTAATCAATGCTGTTGATGTCATGTCTGCTGTTTCATGCATGGCTTGTGCTTACGCCGTGTAGACAGCAATGCTGTTGATGTCATGTATGCTGTTTCAGGCATGGCTGGTGGCTTATCGACCGTGTTGAAAAAGCATGCTGTTGATGTCATGTTGCTGTTTCATGCCATGGCTGTGGCTTACGCAGTGTTAGAAACAGCATTGCTGTTGATGATCATGTCTGTTGTTTCATTCCATGGATTGTGGCTGACGCAGTGTAGAACAGCATGCTGTTGATGTCATGTCTGCTGTTTCATTGCAATGGCTTGTGGCCTTATTCGTAGTAGAACATCCAATGTTGTTGATGTCATGTCTGCTGTTTCATGCCATGAGCTTCTTGTGGCATAACGCCGTGTAGTTGTAGACACAGCATTGCTGTTGATGTCATGTCTGCATGTTCATATCCATGGCTGTCGGCTTATCGTCATGTAGATACATCAAAGTTGTTGATCGTCATGTCTGCTGTTTTTTGCCATGGCTGTGGATTTAATGTCATGGTGAAGTCGATGCTGGGGCTCTGATGACGCAGTGTTTCCTCTTGGCAGTGCTTGACTGTACGTTTTGCAATCCTCTCTCATGCATTAGGTTGTGTCTCATGTGACCTTCCCTCGGATAGCGTGGCTATACACGAAACTCAGACATGTTCCAATGTTTATGTGCTTTGACAGATTGGATAGCAGGGTCATGCAGTCCCTCTATTTCACCAGTTTCAATTCAAAGGAACGAAGGTCAGAGTACAGGCCTAAGAATGAGTGATCATGGAGGTGTCATTTGCCTTACCGCCATTCCAGCCGGGATTCTTCGAGTACGTTTTCTTACAGTAGCCCCTGCCTGTGTTAGCCTTGCTGTTTCGTTGTTTGTTCCTATTCCTGTTTACCTGCACTTTCGTAGCCTTCTCTTTTCCTTTAATCGCCAGTTTGTTTCTGTTGACCCCTAGCCCATGTCTGTTGGTTTGTGTAAGCCATGTGATTTAACCTGATCTTAAGGAATTTCCTTTGTCTGTCCGCTACCGCGTGAATCTCCCAAATTTCTGGCTAAGTTTTAGTTTGGATAATTCGTTATCACAATACTGTCATGGGAATCCTTGCTTGTGCAGCGTATTTTGTACTCGTCCACGAAGGATTTCAAGGGGTTACTTACTTACTTAGGACAGTAGCTCAAGGGTGAAACATAGGCCATCGACATACACTCGCCATCGCACTCGGTTCCTGGGCTGCTCGCTGAATGCCTGTCCAGTTGGTCTTCTGCCTCTTTCATCTCTACCTCAGGATGTATCGCCTCCAGCTGCTGCGAGGTCGGGCCTCTCTTCCCTTTTCCCCTGTGGGTTCCATGTCAGGGCTTGGGCGTGGTGCTGGAGCTGGCTGCTGAGAATGTGCCCAATCCAGCCTCACTTCCTCCACAGAGTCTACTCTCGGGTAGCTCAGCTTTACTTGGTGGCAGTATTGCGTATCGTCAGGGAAATCAGGTGGGGACATACTGCCATTTCCTTTAGTCTTTGCTGGTTTTGGGTCTCATGATTCCACTATGTGGTGCCCATTTTTGTATATCAGAAGATCATGGAAGAATTGGGGGATCAACATGGACAGCACATTTATTCTGAGAGGCCATACTGGCCGCATTATCTGCAGGCTTTCTTATGTCATTTGCTTGCTTCTTTTCCCCTCTCTGTGTCTTTTCAAGTTGTCATAAGACCACCTTCCAAGCCGCTTGACTGGTTATTCTGTCACTTTTGGACCAACAAGATTTGCCTACATGTACTTAATTGCTTTCAGCTACCCTTTTTCACGGGAAAGGGCTCCTGGTTTTCTTTGATATAAAAATCGCTATCGAAAAAGCGAACAACTTGTCTTATTGCGTCTGACTTTTTACGTATTTTACCTTCCATGGTGTTAGACACTGCTGCGTTGTCTGTGAAGTTTTCAATGTTTTAAGAAAGGGGCATTTGATACTCCTTCTGATCCGCTCATGGCTGCTTTCGATATGACTTGCATTGTCAACACCAACGTTAATTGCAAAGATACTGCATTTGGTATGCTTAAATTCCAAACCAACTCAGTCGGTTATCGCATTTCCTTGTGGGGAACTCACTGAAAATCACATGTGGAGTATCTCTTCAGCATTTTCATAATAGTTTTTTGGGAATGATCCATTAAATTTTTCGAGGGCAGTTTTGAAGTATTTTGTTGTTTCATTGATCGTGTTGCCTTGCCAGATCAAGCATTACCACGTTGAGGTCCTTTCTTCGCTTTAAACTCCGGATTGTTTTAATTATAGCAGCATGTTCTGAACAGCCAGTCACTCCCACGATGCCGGTGCCCTTTTCTGGACTGAACAAATTTACGTATTCATTTTTGTACGAGATATTTTGTTCAGCTTGGCTTCTATTTAATCACCTTGGCGTATAGGATAAAGAAAAAGCTTACATTCAATGTTACAAATGTCATTGGTTTGAAATGTTGAGTGTTCCTTAGAGATTGCTCTACAGGACGAGAGTACATCCTTAATGAGTCTTTATTTGCTAAATTGATTACGTTCTCCATGAAGATCTTATCGTCTAAGGAGTGTTGCAATAGCATCTCTATTTATTGTTTCTAAAAAGAAATTTTTGCAAATTTTCAGAAACACCAGTCCGCTGTGCTGAAAATGTATTGTGATGTTATTAACTGAAAGCACTTGCAAAGGATGTCACTGAAGCATTAACCACTGAAACGAAAAAACGTTACTCTAAATGATGAAAGTGAATGTAATGGACAGTATCGTTTGATGAAGGACAGTGAAATAACTTTTTGTTTCTGCTTTTTAATTTCTCTTTATCCGTTATAGTCGGTGGTTCATGTGCTTGTGTTACTTGCCAAGATGTGTTGTGTTTGCTATGTTACTTTAAATTAGGCTTGGATTTGTCGTCGTTTTCGTATTGTGATGAGTGCGTGCGTGCGTGCGTGTGTGTTTGCTCATGCGTGTGTGTGTTGTGGTGTGTTGTGTGTATGTGTGTGTTGTGTGTGTGTGTGTGTGTGTGTGTGTTTTGTGTGTGGGTGTGTGTGTGTGTGTGTTGTGTGTGTGTGCGTTGTTTGCATCTGCATGTTATTCAAAGCCGCGTAAGGTTAAAGAACCTTTACATTCTGCGTTCAGTGTGTCGTGTGTGTGTGTTGTGTGTGTGTGTGTGTGTGTGTGTGTGGTGTGTGTGTGTGTTTGTGTTGTGGGTGTGTGTAGTGTGTTGGGGTGTGTGTTGTTTCACAATCTGCATGTTATCAAACCCGTTAAAGTTAATGACATTACATTCCTGCGTTCAGTTTTTGTCAGGATGCTGCTGCTATTGCAGTGTTGACTGTACGAATGTTCATTGCTCAGTTTGATTGGCAATGATAATACAGAATATATTTATATAACAAACGATTTTTTTTCATCAGCGGCCAGAATTCCCTGGTGGTTCTGTTTCAAACAAAATAATGATAGTTGAAGTATCTATGTCACAGGAAAACCTTCACGGGGCTGAGGATCTATCTATTTATATGTTTACCGATCTTCTTTCTCTCTCTCTTCTCTATCTCTGTCTCTCTCTCTCTCTCTCTCTCTCTTCTCTCTCTCTCTCTCTCTATTCCTCTCTCATCTGTATAGTTTTGTTTTATCGGTTATTATACCTGACGGAAGGACCGAAGAGGTCGGAAACGCGTTGTTGTTTTGTCTTGTGAATCGTTTGTCCTCGTTTCTTGGGCGGTTCAGCTAACTTTTTTTAAGATTATTTATATAAATTATATTCATAAGTATATATATAGATCCTAAGTAAAGAGTATTCCTGCACAATTCTTAGGCCACTGACAATGCCTTGAGTTGTAGTGCGGCAGAGCTGTCCACTCAAAATGTTCCTATCTTTTGATCTCCCTTGTAACTTGAATGGATCCTCAGGCATGGCTCAAGATTGTCCATACATTTTATACTGTTTGGTATAATCTTTTAGTTTTTTAGCAGCTTTTTCCTCTCCACACTTTCGTTTTATTCCCATTTTACTATCCTTCACTGGCGCCTTTGGGGGTGCTGTTGGATTCCTTTTTGAACCCTTGGTGGTGAGAACCACCGCAGAATTATAGAACGTGGTTGTGTCTCTAGTTGACACCAGGAGCGCGACACAAGCAGCCGTGTCTCCTGATGGAGTCCGATCCAGCGGTTGAAAGGGCCTAGGAGCAGGCCCCGCCCCCCAACAGATTCTGCTTTAGGAAGGGATCACGAAGGTTCCTCAGGCTGCTAGTGAAAGGGTTTTTACTATTTATAATTATTTCACCCATTTTTCATCTTATTTTTTTCTCTCTAAAGTCTTCACAATCTTTGCAAAAGTCATTATTATAATACAGAAGAATTGTTAGCCTGCATTGTTTTCCCCCACTACTTAATTGTTCAGCAATCATATTGTTTGGTCAATCAGTGGGAGATTGCATCTATTAGGAGGATCAAGTAAATGGTATTTCCTGGCACATTTCTTAGCCACTCATATTGCTCTTGAGTTGTAGAACGGCAGAGCTGACCACTCAAACTGTTCCATATCTTTTGATCTCCCTTTGTATCTTGAATAGGATCCTCAGGCATTGGGCTCAAAGATTGTCCCTACATTTTTATACTGGTTTGTATAAATGCTTTTAGTTTTTTAGCAGCTTTTTTCCTCTCCACACTTTCGGTTTTATTGCCATTATACTATCCTTCACGGGCTGCTTTGGGGGTGCTGTGGGATTCCTTTTTGAACCATTGGTGGTCAGAAAAACACCGCAGAATTATGAACTGTGGGTGTGTCTCTATTTGCCCCTTCTTCGCCCCCCACAATGCAGCCGTGCTCCCTGATAGAGTCCGATCCAGGCGGATGAAAGGCCTAGGTGCAGGCAAGACAAACAGATCTGCTTGCGGAAGGGATCACGATGGTTCCTCAGGCAGCTAGTGAAGGGTTTTCATATGTTAAAATAATTTCCCCCTTTTTCTCTCTTCATTTTTTTTTTCTCTAAAAGTTCAATCTTTGCAGTCATTATTATAATGAACAGGACGAATTGTTAGCCAGGCACTTGTTTTCCCACTACTTAATGTCTGCATCATATTGTTGGTCAATCAGTGGGAGATTGCATCTCTTAGGAGATCCAAGTAAGGTATTCTGCAAATTCTTAGACACTTGAACATTGCTTGAGTTGTAGAACGGCAGAGCTGACCACCTCAACTGTTCCCATATCTATTGATATCCTTGACACTTGAATGGATCCTCAGGCATGGGCTCAAAGATTGTCCCCTACATTTATACTGTTTGTATAATGCTTTAGTTTTTTAGCAGCTTTTTTCCTCTCCACTCTTTCATTTTATTCCATTTATATCCTCACTGGCTTGCTTTGGGGATGCTGTTGGATTCCCTTTTTGAACCCTTGCGTGGTGAGAACACCGCAGAATTTGAACTGTGGTAGTGTCTCTATTTGGACACCAGGAGCGCAACACAAGGAGCCGTGTCTCCTGATGAGTCCGATCCAGCTGATGAAAGGCTAGGAGCAGGGCAATACAACAGTATCTGCTTTCGGAACGGATCACGATGGTTCCCTCAGGCGCTAGGACAGGTTTTTCTTATTTATAATTATATTTTCCCCATTTTCTTCATCTTCATTTTGTTTTTCTCTAAAGTTCCAATCTTTGCCAATGTCTTTATTTATTATGACAGAGAATTGTTTAGCAGGCACTTGTTTTCCCCCACTACTTAATTGTTCAGCATCATATTGTTTGGTCAATCTGTGGGAGATTGCATCCCTTAGGAGATCCAAGTAAAGGTATTCCTGCCACCAATTCTTAGCCACTGACATGCTGAGTTGTAGAAACGGCAGAGCTTGACCACTCACAACTGTTCCATATTCTTTTGATCTCCTTGTATTTCCTTGAATGGATCCATCAGGCATGGTCTCAAGATTGTCCCCTACATTTTATAATGTTTGTATAATTTGCTTTGAGTTTTTTAGCAGCTTTTTTCCTCTCCACACTTTCGTTTTATGCCATTTACTATCCTTCACTGGCTGCTTTGGGGGGTGCTGTTGATTCCTTTTGAACCATGGTGGTTGAGATACCCGCAGAATTATGAACTGTTGGTGTTGTGTCCTCTATTTGACACAGGTGCGCAGACCAAGCAGCGTGTCTCACTGATGAGTCGTTCAGCGGATGAAAGGCCTAGGAGAGGCAAGCACAAAAAGATCTGCTTTCCGAAGGCGATCACGTTGGTTCCACAGGCAGCTAGTGAAGGGTTTTTCATGTTTATAATATATTTCCCCCTTTTCTTCATCTTCTTTTTGCTCTGTAAAGTTCAAATCTTTGCAAAGTCATTATTTAATGCCAGAAGAATTGTTAGCTGCACCCTGCACTTGTTTTCCCCCACTTCTTAATTGTTCAGCATAATATAACTTTAAATTATATATATTTATATATTACATATATTTTTATATAAAATATAGATATATATATATATATATATATATATAACAGTTAAGAGGAGTCTTAAAACTACGATCTACAAATTTGTTTCAAGCGTGTTGCGATGTAATCAGGATGGTTTTTGGTTCGCCCACCGGCCGATGTTATATAGCGTGTGGGCTCCCGTTTGCGGTTTTTGCAAGTGCGGGTTGGTCTGCAAGTGTTTTTGGGGCTTTCAGGTTTTTGTTTTGGATGTGTTCACTAAAAACGATTTCCATTTATGCCTGCAGTTGTTTACATATTTCTGTTTTGGTAGTTTAAGTTGTAAGTGTGGTTTGCTTAAGTATTATCCATTTTTCAGTTTAAACATACGGTTGCACCTTTTTGTAACATTGCTGTATGGTGATGCTCTTTTTATGATTTTCCAGGTTATATTGTAGCTTGTTTTTGCGTCCTTTAAGTTCCAGATATATTTGCCTCAGTTCTGTGGTTTTTATATTTTTCTTTTATTAAAATGCTGTTTGTGGTTTGCATATCTGGTTTTGAAGTGGTTTACTTATCACCCCCTATGGTATGTTTCTTTTCATTTTCTGAATGTCACGTAGCCTGGTATACAATGTTGTTGTGAAAACATTTATTGTTTAGAGGGCACTGACTCCTTTCTGGTGCAATGCAAGATTTCCTTTCTTCACCCTTATTTGCTGTGTTGATTTTCAGTTTGTTGGATGCGTCAATTAGGTTTTTAAGTGGGCTTACATGAGTACGATAGTTGTCAGTGTTTTTGTTAAATATTTTGGACAGTTGTGTTTCTTTTGGATATGAAGTTGTTAGGATTTTGAAGATTCTTTTCCATATGTTTGTTTTGAGTTTCCCGTCGTATGGGGGGTTATACCTTTGATTTTTCTTTTCCTATTTTTTCTTGCTTGTTATTTGTGTTGTTGTCTGGGTTGTATTGTAATTTGTAATTGTATCCACTTGTTTGTAGTGCTCCTGGTATTTTCTGCTGCATTGTTGAACACTCTCTCATTGCATTACAGGTTTGATAGTCTCTTGTTTTATGCCATGGGGTATGGTTTTCAATAAATATAGATTGTGATGGTTAGTTTGGTGTGTTAATAAAGAGGTGTATCGTTGTGTTTCTTGTTGTTTATATAGTGATTGTGAGATCCAGTGTTATGTTAAAGTAGTTCACTCCTTTTTGTTTGCTTCAATGGTATTCTTTTAAGTTGTGGGTTTGGAAGATTTTGCATAGTTCTTTCTTCTTGGTTTCGATGGTTCTTGGATTGTTGGTTAGTACAGCAAGGCCATCGTCTCTGTATAGTCGACTTGCTTTCCGAGTTTTTTCTTGATGTTGGACAGCATGAATATTCCGACCAGTTCACATGTTTCTGCACCATCATATGATCCCATGGTTACGTCGAATGTTGAGTTTCTGTTGGTTTTCCTGATCCAGGTTTCATTTTTGCTGTGTAGTAATGTTTTCTTGGTGTGGAGAATGATTTCCATTTCTGACCCTGTTATGTCTGTGTGGTTACTGGCAAACTTCAGGGCTTTGGTGAGTAGTTCCTCATCTATAGATGGGTAGAAGTCTACCCATCTATAGATGAGGAACTACTCACCAAAGCCCTGAAGATGGGTAGAAGTCTACCCATCTATAGATGAGGAACTACTCACCAAAGCCCTGAAGTTTGCCAGTAACCACACAGACATAACAGGGTCAGAAATGGAAATCATTCTCCACACCAAGAAAACATTACTACACAGCAAAAATGAAACCTGGATCAGGAAAACCAACAGAAACTCAACATTCGACGTAACCATGGGATCATATGATGGTGCAGAAACATGTGAACTGGTCGGACTATTCATGCTGTCCAACATCAAGAAAAAACTCGGAAAGCAAGTCGGACTATACAGAGACGATGGCCTTGCTGCACTAACCAACAATCCAAGAACCATCGAAAACAAGAAGAAAGAACTATGCAAAATCTTCCAAAACCACAACTTAAAGATTACCATTGAAGCAAACAAAAAGGTAGTGAACTACTTAGACATAACACTGGATCTCAACAATCACATATATAAACCATACAAGAAACCCAACGATACACCTCTTTATGTACACACCAAAAGTAACCATCCACCATCTATATTAAAGACCATACCCCATGGCATAAACAAGAGACTATCAAACCTGTCATGCAATGAGAGAGTGTTCAACAATGCAGCAGTAGAATACCAGGAGGCACTACAAACAAGTGGATACAATTACAAATTACAATACAACCCAGACAACAACACAAACAAAAGCAAGAAAAATAGGAAAAGAAAAATCACATGGTATAACCCCCCATACGACGGGAAACTCAAAACAAACATAGGGAAAGAATTCTTCAAAATCCTAACAACTTCATTTCCAAAAGAACACAAACTGTCCAAAATATTTAACAAAAACACTGTCAAACTATCGTACTCATGTATGCCCAGCCTTAAAAACCTAATTGACGCATCCAACAAAATGAAAATCAACACAGCAAAGAAGGGTGAAGAAAGGAAATCTTGCAATTGCACCAGAAAGGAGCAGTGCCCACTAAACAATAAATGTGTTCACAACAACATTGTATACCAGGCTACTGTGACATCAGAAAATGAAAAAGAAACATACATAGGGATCACTGAAAACCACTTCAAAACCAGATATGCAAACCACAAACAGTCATTTAATAAAGAAAAATATAAAAACCAAACAGAACTGAGCAAATATATCTGGAAACTTAAAGACGCAAAAACAAGCTACAATATATCCTGGAAAATCATAAAAAGAGCATCACCATACAGCAATGTTTCAAAAGGTGCAACCTATGTTTAACTGAAAAATGGTTAATACTATGCAAACCACACTTAGCAACTTTAAACACCAAAACAGAAATAGTAAACAACTGCAGGCATAAATGGAAATCGTTGTTAGTGAACACATCCAAACAAAAACCTGAAAGCCCAAAAAAAACACGTGCAGCCAACCCGCACGTGCAAACAACCGCAAACGGGAGCCCACACGCTATATAACATCGGCGGTGGGCGAACCAAAAACCATCCTGATGACAGCGCAACACGCTTGAAACAAATTTGTAGATAGTTTTAAGACTCCTCTTTTAACTTGTTTTAATGTTGCTCCCCAAGGGGTTGAGCACTCAAAAAATTATTTTAGGCATTTTAAATTTACTGATCTATATATATATATATATATATATATATATATATATATATATATATATATATATATATATATATATATATATATATATACAACAAACTAATAAATTCCAAGGATAAGTACCGAGCACCGTTCCAGCAACTTACAGAGCAGCTTAGTGTTGCAATGACTGCAAGAAATATTGAATTATAAATAAAGCTTGCTCTTATGTCTTAGATTGAAATTCGGTATATGACCAGGAGTTATATGTTAGTGAGTTTCCCTCCCTATTGGAGGTTGTCTCCCCCTTGGAGAATATAGGCTTGCTGAAGGCTCATTTTGAGAAGCATTTATTTTATTTTTCCCCATTCCCACTCAAGCACATACTGTTCGTTAGGCAGAATCATCTACCACTGCAGATATGAATGTGTATCTCCCCCTATTTCTTCAATCTAAGACATAAGAGCAAGCTTTGTTTATAATTCAATATTTCTTGCAGTCATTGCAACACCAAGCTGCTCCGTAAGTTGCTGGAACGGTGCTCGGTACTTATGCTTGGAATTTATTAGTTTGTTAATATATATATATATATATATATATATATATATATATATATATATATATATATATATATATATATATATATATATATATATATATATATATATATATATATATATGCGTGCGTGTGTGTGTGTGTGTGTGTGTGTGTGTGTGTGTGTGTGTGTGTGTGTGTGTGTGTGTGTGTGTGTGTGTGTGTGTGTGTGTGTGTGTGTGTGTGTGTGTGTGCGTGAGTGAGTGCATTCTGTCTGTGTGTGAGAGTGTAAATGTGTGAGGTAATGAAAACTGAGAACACTGCATCAACAGTAAAGAGGAAATGTTAAAGATACATATAACAAACAAAATGTAAAATACAGAAACGCCGGTGGGTGGATGTGTCTCTCACCACTAATTTACATTGGAAGAAAAAAAAATCCACAGGAATGACCTGATGGGTGTGTGTATTAGGGATTCAGCATTTTGTAGTAAACCTGTGTATAAAATCTCTATGTTTCTTCCGAATTCTTACTGTGACATCAGTAGAAAATCTTACATGTATGTTTCTTTTGCACCACACAGGCAATATACATTTTT